>JAOWAP010002268.1:0-16283 GCA_028565235.1 Hypoxylon lenormandii
ATTCAGCCCCTCAGCCCCTCAGCCCCTATATCCTTTTTCCCCACCTTCTGCACTATACCAAGAATAGTTAGACCAAATACAATATGCGAGAGTACTAGGTACATAGTACCAGAATACCTTCCAGGCAGCACAGGCGGGCTGATGGAACCTCCCTAAGAAATACCTGCGAATCGCTTCTCTATCTATTAAGTTGACACATTCGTCTGGCTCTCGAGAACCTCTTTAACCCGCCCACCTAGGTAGATACTTAATGTCCATCCTGTGCACTCTCTTTCGGCGTGGTCCTGCACGAATGGAGCTCGGACCACGCCAACCAACAGCTCCAGTAGTGCACAGGAGGAGAGAGAAGCTCCCGCTTGCGACGAGACTTCTCGAGCATCCCGATTCGATAAACCCCCAGCTGGCATCCCCTATCTTTGACAGGCTCCCGCGGGAGATTCGCGAACTGATCTGGCGCTTTTCTCTGACCCGTTACGAGGACCTCGACAAAGCATACGACCTCAATGGTCGCTATGCGCGGCCCGGCCAGGCTGCCCCGCTGCGAATCGCCGTTGACTTGCTCCTCGCATGTCGGGCGCTCTACGTCGAGGCTTATCTCACCCCCTTCGAGGTCAACCCTATCGTGGTGCACGACGGCGACCCGCAAGACCTTCCTACACTAGGCTCCTTTTATCCTTGCTTGCCTGGCGACCTGCAAGACATTCCTGCACTAGACTCCTTTTATCCTCTGATTTGCTTGCCTAGCAACCTGTGCCGGTGCGAGAAATTGAAAAAATTGAAACCTTGGCAGCTCGCGAATATATCTTCAGTTGAAATGACTGTGCAGCAGTACACGTTAGAAGGAGGTATGAAAACCTTGACTCATTCGAACCTCGTTCCTCTTGTCAAACAATGGCTACCTGGCAACATTCAACCCCATAAGTTACTACTCAATGTTGCCTAGCTAGCGTCTAGCGCTTAAGAGAATGAACGCACATATTTTGCTGTTACTTACCTCCTTCACTATTAGGGTCGGTTGAGCGAGTATCCCGCCTCGTTGGAGCTCTCGGCCGCCACAGGCAACAAGAATGCAGAGGTTTCACGCCTCAAGGGATAGCGTCCTTCGCTACGAATAGCGCAGGCAGTCCTCAGTTCGCCAGTAGGAAGATCAGCAGCTTAACCATCCGTATATTGCGAACAGACTGGTGGTCGTGGAGCAGCTCCCCTCAAGAAGGCCAAGAGAACCCCGGCGAACGCCTTCGACTGGAACCTATGGCCAACACGACGATCAATATGAGCCTAGCCATGACGAGAGGTTATGAAGCACGAAAGGCGGGTGAGGAACCTGACTTTGGACTCGATAATTTCGAGAAGGAGGGCCGCTGGGGTAAACAGATCAGCGAATACTGGCCGGACCTCAAGACGCTCGAGCTCGTGTTAGAGACCTTTGCGTGCAAGCAGAGCCAGCTCGATTACGTAGTGGAGTGCGCGAAGCTTTGGAAATTTCCGCTGGAAGATGGGTACCACCTAGTTTGGAACGGCAGAGAGGAATCGCTTACATGGCGTGGTGCCCCATCATATGGCTACGACAGGGGGCATTCGTGGATTTGGGAGGAGAATACAGCTCAAAATGGGGCGCAGGATGCGACCGTAACTCAGTGGAAGCCTACCAGCAGTGATGCGGACCAAGAATTTATCATCAAGACGTTGAAGTATGAACGAAGAAAGAACGAAGAAAGGAAAGGGGAAGATGGAGAGGTAGGAGGTTGACTTAACGGCGTGAGACGAGAAAATTTTTCTTTTTTTCGAATAGAACGCAGGGAAAATAGGCGTGGCAGCGCTCATGTTGCTCATGGATTCGATAGGTACCAGGTAGATAGTGGCAAGAGCAATAAGGCCGAGAATTGCAAATTGGCAAAGAGCACATTACTCTCTTGAATAGATTTCACCTTAAAACGCCGTTCGCATTAAACTCTTTTCTACTCGTAAACTTGGTTGAGTGAATACTCTAGGACTGGGTACAGCCAGGTACTTAGACAGCCCCTATCCGGGAGCTTTTATCTCCTAGCATCAGCTCAGAGTTAGTGTAGCCTTATCCCCCAACTGGGAAACTCCTCGCCAGGGATATTATTCTCTCAAGTATTACCATTCTCCATGGTGCTTACATTGTCTAGAGCTCTTGGACGAGAAAAATATCTAGGCGAAAAGAGTTATTCGTTGATAAAAGCTCTGAACAAGGAACAAGTCCTCTGCCCGGGTCTACGTTCAAAATAAAAGATCTTGATTCAACATCCATCTGGTACTTCTAATACCAGCGTCTTGATTTGATTTAAAGACTATCGTCGCTTATTGTACTGGTACCTCCACCCTCCGCCTCAGCAATAACCTGCGCTCGGACTACTTGACCAGCTGGGGTGACATAGATATTGGCCACAGCGTCCAACCCCGGAAACGGCTTGTACTCATACTGTAGTTCGAACTCGGTCTTGTCATCGATTGTGATGGTTCGATTGTGACCTGTGAAGCTCATGTCACGGCTATAGTACCCAACAATCCGTTGGCCGTGCTCATTGCCGTCATTGTCGAGAAATGAGTCATAGATGCTCCCGTTCTGCGCCAATATCCTGTTAGTGTGCGTCTGCCCCGAGTAGTCGTTAACAGAGTAGAGAATGTTGTAGGCGAGGTTGTAGTCGACGCCGCGCTTGGAAGTCGTACTCGACGCTGAGCTCCCCCCGAGATCTTCTGTCAAATTCCCAACAATGCTTCCCACACTGTTCCCTAGAGTCGCTACGATAGGATTGAGATCGATCGTGTTTAAAACATCCGAGACCATCTGTACTACATTGCCTGTGGAAAGTTAGCTTTGACATGGTAAAGAAGTTGAGTTGAAGAACAAGAGCAAGTCGGCGCCCCAGGCAGAGCTCAAACCAACCCCATTAATACAGGCTCTTTCAAGGGCTCATAGCTTATATGGATATATATGCTTACGAAGCCAGATACTTTCAAGTAGAGGCGTGTATCGGTGTAGTTGGTTTGAAGTCATTGAGAGAGTACGACGTTTTTTTAACGTACCTAAGCGAGCTTCTAACTGGACTTTTGCGCTCACGTTCTGGATTCTCAGAGAAACCCGGTCGATAGAAGCGTCGACGCCGGCCGTGAAATGCAGCAGATTTAACACCTTAGCGTCTAGATTTACTTTCGCCGTGATATTGTCGACTTCAATATAAATCTCGCCAACGGAGCTTGACGCTGTTAGTATGCGACCTTCAGACTGCAAGGGGCGACTAACACATTGGCGTTAAGATACACGTCTGGTTCCTGGGGAAGCTCGACACCTGGCGTATCTGCTGTCGAGTAATCAACAGCCTCCGGATCTCCGCGTTTGTTGAGTTCGTAGCCGATATAGCCGTCACCCTGAGCCAAGACGATGGAAAAGAGCGACAACAACAGGAAGGCAATTGCCCTAGAAATGAGTGAATTCATCTTGAGATGACGAGTCGGGAATCGAGATAGAGGAAACCGGAGGTACGAGCCTGGGTTCTAATAGAGCAGGCGGGTATGGGTATGTAAAGGCCGTGAAAGACCTCCGGCGAGGTTTGAGCCTAACGATACGCGACGCGGGAAGTCGTCATTTTTGAAATGAAAAGCTTTCGTGAGGTGTATGCATCATCGTCAGGGGCCGTTTGCTCCGCATAAACTTGTATTATCCCCGTAGACGTCATGTATAACGGGCCTGTTAAGAAATGAGACGGTAGCGCAAGGAAACTGGATCCCCATTCGGATCTGTGCTCCGAAATACTAGGGCCAAAATAACTCCCTATTGGCTATAATCTCTGCTAGCCTGCTTCCTCATTCTGAAACCTAGGGCTTGAGGTGTCCTTGCATTATGTGCAATCTCTTTTTGGCATAAAAATTCAGGTTTTGGAATCTAGACGCATCTTATTAGTTGTATTAAGCATACATCTACGTGATCGCGCAGGGTCACTAGCCATCATGCGATATAAATGGCAGAGCGCAGCATTTTCAGATACCTAACATCGATGCACGCCCGTACCCATCACTGACGTTATATGAAATCCGTCCGCCGTCAGGCTTTAGTGTGTGGTTCGCCGTCGCCCAATTCATTCGTTAACCCGCAAATATGCGTAACCACTTGGTACTCTCGCTGCTCTACAGCTTTTCGATACTCGGGCTCGGAACGGCGCAGACGGCCTCTTCAACTTCAGAGGTGTCCGCGACAGAAACGACTACCTCCCAAAGCCAAGCGACAGCAACGGACACGATAACATCGGCATCCACCGGCAGCGACACATCGAGTACGACGGGTGGAAGCAGCGGGACTGGGACGACGACGAGCTCTCCCTCGTACGGCTCCAACCCACCAGATGTTTACCTGAATGTTCCCGAGCTGCACGTGGGCAGAATAGAACTGGATGTTGATAACCTGAACGCTGAGATAAACTTGGCTGCGCAGGTTGCCAACCTCGTGGAGCTCAACGCCGGCATACAAGTCGGAATAACGAAGGTCAATATCACTATCGCCGATGTAGATGCTCAATTGGAGTTGATTATCAGGCTCGGCAATTTGGTTGATATTGTGAACCGCACGCTCGAAAGTCTTAACCTCAACCCGTTGTTGATTAACATCTTAAATGAGGCGACCGACTTAGTCAATACAGTAGTAGGAGCAGTGTACGACTCTCAAGGACCCGGTGCTTAAATACTTGGAGCTAACTTGATCATAGGGACGGTTTACTAGGGTCCATTGTTAATGGAGACTCGACGATTAATTTCCTCATCGACAACTTAGGAAACATTGTCCAGGACGTGACCGGCGCGACTGGAAGCTTGTTGAGCTCGATAGTTGGGAACTACGAACAAAACATGACTTTTACAGGCGCTCAAGAGATATTAGACGGAGGATTGATACAGAAAACGTTCAGCTACGCGCCTTTGAATGCGCTCGTTAATATTGTATTTAACTCAGTTGGGCAAGTGGTGCAAGCTGTAGTGGTAGGATCCGGAGGCAGCGGAGGGAGCAGTACTTCCTCAACTGCGACGGCGACTGCGACGCCGGCGGCGAGGAGGTAGCATACATAGGTACCTTAGTTACCAAGCAATCCTACCAAAGCATACCTACCAAGTAGTAAGAAAAGGGGCTCTAATACGTGAGATTATGTAATCGTCATACAAATTGGTGTACACGTGCTTTCAAGCTTAAGCCACGACCCCAGCCACCGCCACCAACGGATCGACTGTACACGCGCCACACAGATTTTGACTACAAAGTACTTCCAAGTATCGGGTAGACTTGGAACAATCCAACCTCAACGGATTTCGATCCTATTCTATCAACGGTCATTGCGGCCTGTATTGGTATTCTAGTGCCTAGTTAGATCCTTATACGCTCGGATTAACCGATGCCGGAAAAGCGCTTGGAAGGATGGCGGATCCGAGGCTCTACCTACCCCCGAGACTAACAGAAACCTCCATCCGAGAGCTACTACGATCCCTTAAACTCCCAAAGCCTGCTACTATAGGTCTACTTAATACCATTGCTGAGTATCATTCCATTTACCTTGTAGACTTTCATCCGCAAGATGCGACGAAGCTTGAGCCGGCGAGGCCGTCTGAACCTGACAAACACATTTCTTTGGTGCTCAGAGTTGCTGGTAAGCACCTACCTCAGATAAAGACCATTAACGAAGTGTCTGTAATGTCCTGGGTGAGAGAAAATACCGACATTCCTATCCCCGCCGTCATAGCGTTCGATGCCTCGGAGGATAATCCCATCGGCCACGAGTTTACCTTGCTCGAGAAAGTGCCGGGCGTGAGTGTGGATACCATTTACGACAGCTTAGACGACGCGCAAAAGAAATCCCTTGTTCGTCAGCTTACGGAGTATCTCGTCGAGCTTCATCGGCACGGGTGGAATCACGCTGGTGGGCTGAGCATGGACCTCGCGGGAAACGCTGTGCCCGGTCGAATCGTGGCCGAGAACTTCTTCCAGGCACCTGAGATTGCTAAATATTGGGGAGCCGACGAAACGGTCTATTCATTAAATCCAAAAGGACCTTACGACACGTATACGAGTTATGTGAAGGGGAACATAGAACAGCATATTCGAAACATTCTAGTTCATGAATCTCTTGCATGGATGAGAGACATGGTGCCTCGTCTTCAGGCTTTTAACTCGCTCCTAGATCAACGGGCCGGTGAGCTCAACGACACGAGATACGTCTTAACCCAGAGAGACTTGCATTTCGGCAATGTTATGTGCGACCCGAGTACAGCTCGAATCACGGCAATCTTGGATTGGGAGTTTGCTGTGGTACTTCCGCTGCCACTTTGGACGCTGGGAGGTGGATTTCTTTGGAATGGTCAACTTACGGCAGACGGGCTACTGGAACAAAAGCGCCTATATAAAGTCTTCGAGCAGGTCTGCGCCGAGCGAGATCCTAACTTACTCGAGAATCTCAACCCCAAGGCACCGCATGATAGTATCAAGAAAGTTCTCAACTATATCCGGGCCATCGTCGAAGTCTGCCCTAGAGGTCAAAAGACAGAGGCTGCGAGGGACTGGCGAGAGCTGGCTGAGCAGTCATTGGACAAATTGGGTGTGTAATTTTCTATGCACATTTGGAATATGAGGACACCTCTAGGTCACCTTCTCCGTATGCAAGAGCGCAGTCATTCATGCGACTTGTTTCGCATTGCTTTAGGAATGGTGTCGGCATGGCATAAGTCCTATTATTCTGCCTAAGCCATTACCAGTCTATGTCGATTGGCTCTCCAATTCGTAAGACGCGAGCATAAAAGGGCCAGCACCCCTATGATCATTCTCAACGACGGGTATAGAGATATAATACTCGTAGGTCCCATTGCTGCCCAACGATCCCACTTCGACAGTACCCTCCCAGTTCAGGGTTCCATCGCCATTTTCCTTCGCGAAATGCTCCGTTAGGCCGCGGTAAGCCTTCTTCGCCGGTTCGAGGTACTTTTTTCTTTCGAGAATACCCATATTCATACCCTTCAGCCACCCGAAGGTGAACATGGCCGAGGCGCTGCTTTCGATGTAGTTGCCTGGTGCGCCGGGGTACGGCTCGCTCATGACGAGCCACCAGCCGCCAGACTCGTCGTCCTGCGCCCTTTTGAGCCCTTCCGCGAGCGCAGTGAAGTACCTCACAAGCCGCGCATGGCCCGGGTGCGACTGCGGAAATAGGGGGATAACCTCAAGCAGACTCATGAAATACCAGCCTACTGCTCGGCTCCAGACTAGCGGCGCTGCGCCTGTGACGGGATCGGCCCACACTGCTTTCAGGCTTTCGTCGTAGCCGTGCACAAGCAGATCTGAAGTCTTGTTCCGCGTACGAGAATCAATGTTATCGTACTGAAGGGCGATGTCATCCCAAGCACTCTCGTTCTTCGCGTCGAACAAGCTAGTCCACTTTGCTAAAAAGCTGTCGGCCATAAAGATACCGTCAAGCCACATCTGGTTGGGGTAGTTAGGGGCACGGTGCCAGAAGCCCCCGGTAGGTGTACGCGGGTGCCGGTCCAGCTGTGCCCGGATCACGTCCGCGGCTTGCTTATACTTTGCCTCTCCCGTGCGCTCGTACCACCACAGGATGTTGTTTCCGATGCGATAATCATCGAGTGAATAGTAGTCGTACCTCCAACCACTAATCGTGCCATTATCTAAAACGACAATATCATCAATTTGGCCCCGATACCACTTCGCGTATGTCTCGTTCTCTGTAAGAGCGTATGCGGCCTCGTATCCCTCGTACAGTGTGGCCTCCCCATAACTTCTAGTTTTCGATACACCATGCTTGATGAAAGAGTCGGCCATCCATGATAGGTACGACATCGAAGCCGCTACCCCGCTGGCGAAGGCTAGAAACGAGATCTTCATGCTAACAAGTCGAGATACCAGGAGCCAAGTGCAACCTCGCTGCGCCGACAGGGAACCAAGAACTCTCTCGCACTTTATATTCTCTCGCCAGCTCCCTGCTCTAATACTAGTCGGGATCACTTCGCGATCCTGTCAATGGAATACAAGCGACTGATCTAGTACCATGCGCTGCTAATTTCCCCGAGAAGGTAGCATCTGCCAAGTTGTTTAGCCGTTTACCCCAATAATCAACACCCGGTCACCATTATTATCTGCGGAGACAACTAGCATCACTATGTCATTGACTTACGTCTTACCGGTGGAAAAATTGTAGGCTCGGCCCACCTCGGGCCTGCCACGCTACATTAAGACATCGCTTCAAGGAGTTGAGCAACCTGCCTGCGTTACACAACAGCTCCGTGTGTGAATATAGTGTTGCCTACAGAGACTATTTCCCATCACGCTCTACCATAAATCCAATGAGATTTCTCGCGCATCAAAAATATTATCGACATCGATCGATCGTAAGAATTGATAATTATGTCCAAGACGCGTTAGCTTCGGCATTCCTCAACCGCAAGGTCTTACCCTCTCGAATGACTCGGTAGAAGGGCGACTTCTTTGCGTGAAATAGGGGTAAGCCTAGAATACAAATGAGCGTTGAGCAAGACTAGTATTGCTAACCGTAGCATCTCAATTCTAGCATCACGAATGCCTAGCAGCCTACAAACCAGACATATGCTGCACTCCGCATATGGTGCTGACGCCGGGAGGCTACATCGGATTCATAAGATGTAGAATCCTACGTCAGCTTAATCCTTGCTCTTAGTCTATTGAGCTCCTAATCTGACAGACGGAACCGCCAAAGCCCACTCGCCCCGCAATATCTTGAATGCAGGCTCTACGGTGATGAGAATCGACAGGACATAGCTTAAATAGGGTCTGGCTCCATAGGTAAGATGCCAACTCTAGTATTGAAATAAGCTAAGTACCTAGGTAGGTGATAGCGAATTTAAGATGCAAGCCAGCATCAATATGATTACCTCCCAAACCAAAAAAAGACGTATGATCTATAGGGTATATCAAGTCATATCTCATCCTCTCATCCATCGTTAACCCCTTATCCCAATGTGTGACAGGCTATGTATGCACCGTTCAACCCCTACCATCACTCTGCCCAGAACTCCGTATTTCTCTCAATGACCAAAGAAGTCCCTAATACATATCAAAGAGCTCTAGAATCTTTCCATCTCAATAATTCAGATACGCTTTCGATAGGAGTCCTCATGACCTTAGATTCTTGCATGGAGAAATCGGTATCGACACTCCACTATACCTAGGTAGCTACAGCAGCCATACCTACCTAGGTAATGAGCCAAGTCAAGAACCCCCTTTAAGCGTCTGAGGCTCTTGCAGAGCGAGGAGACTTGCAGTTGCTATGACGAGTACCTCCGTCGCAAGATGCACCCCCACGATTCGGATGTATGAAGAGGTTTGGATAAATCTCGAATAGGTGTTTCGCCCGTAAGCCAGCTTCGTCTCTCGGCCGGGGGTGTGGTTGAGTAAGAGAGAACTGTTTTCCAGCCGGTCGGAAGCCGACGTTTCCAATGAATAACAAATGACTTCCCATCAGCCCCAAAGCAAAGCTGGTGCGCCGTTTTCGTGCAGAAATAATTTCGGATATCCACTCGGAGATGAGGCTTCGGCTGTTTTCCCCATAGACGGCGATCCCTACCCCGGCACGGACTTAGGCTATATCGGACTTCACCTAAACCATTCCGTTCGCGTTCGCCATGCGCTCTCTTCGCATAACGATAAAACCGACGAGAAAGAATATTGCAGCGAGGATGCACACCGAGGGAACGAGCGCGGCAGTATAGGTCGCTCGTTCCTCTGGCGTGGCGTTGTTCCAAGCTATGGCCCACTGCGGCAGGACAATCGGGCCCGACTGGACCGCCCAAGCTATGACGAAGATGGCGAACAGAGCAATCGCGAAGAGCGTCTGCAGGAACCCGTAGAAGGACTGTTGGAAGGGCGAAGGCTGGCGTCTAGGGTTTGCCATCTCGTCGACCTCGACTTTCGCGGTAGATAGAGTGACATAGTTTGAAGCTGAGAGATAGGTATGGCGGGATTGAAAGAGATTTTCAGCTGGGTGGGAAACCCGGTAGAAATAACGAGACGGCGGTAAGGCTGGGCGGGGCGGGGGAGTCATCCCGTAAAGGAAGGCCCAAGTACCCACGTACGTGTGAGCGTGAGAGTCTCGTGTCATACTACTCGATCCATCCATCTCGGCGTAGGCAGCTCCCCGAGCCCGAATGCTTAGCTGCGGGCAACGGACCGCCCTGACCCTCGCGCGTTTGTACTATTTCAGGCACCGGCTGCGACTTTGATTGGTCAGCCCACCCGACCCGAGCTGCCGAGCTGCTATATTAGTCTGGGGCGCTGCAAGTCTTGGTTGCGGCGAAGCAGCTGTGAGATTCTAGTATTTGAGCCAACCAGAAAATAATACATACCTCCTATCTCCCAAGTTAGTGCCCCACCCCCGACGCCGTCTCGCGTATATTAAATTCCCCAACCGAGGACGGCCTTGGCTCTGTATAAGCGGCAGGACGTCATGTAGTAGGGTAACATACGGTTTAAAGCGAGGAGTCTCACTGACTAAAAAAAGTTGACATATCAAAAAATTTACCCGGACACTGTTAAATGTAATGGATAGACCTGTTACATGTACATTTCTTTAATCTCTGATGCTGTACGGCTTTTTGTGATCATTGGGTCCTCCGCATGAGCTTAAGCCAAGACTTGAATTCGGATGACACTTCCATCCGTCAAGAGCATTACTTATACTGATCACAGTAGGTCTAATACATCAATAATAAGATACAAGTTCTATTCAAAGAGAAACTCTGATGTCCTAGATTTATTGAAAGGTAGGACAGCATTTCTAGGCAGGTACTTAGGTACCGATATAACACCGGTTGAATGAACATTGGAAACCTGGAGTTGTACGGAAGCCCAACTTGGTAAAACTCATCAGTTTGAACTTGGCCAAATAGTTCAAACTAATTACCTACCTTAACGAGTTAATAAGTAGCGACATAAGGTACATATGCGCCATCTCGGTACCTGCGCGCCATTCCATACCGTCGTTGCTGGGTAACTCGGCGGTGACCAGCACCTACCAACGATTGAGTCAAATAGACCGTTAACAACACCTAGACTCCTTAACCTTCCCTTATGTCTCCCATCGTGCCAAAGCGGCCATTGGCTCAATGGGTAGAAGCAGGGGGCCAGAAATAACCCACCGGGGTTTTTCGTAGCAGTTGGGTTCGAACTTGTGGCAGGGCGGCAGCGGCCACTGTTCGGGTCAAATGCCCAGGTTCGAACCTGCGCTGTGAGCTTTTTTGCTATTTTTATCTAAGTCATTTTCCAATTTAAATTTATTTTTTCAACACGGGTATGCCTTGTCTCGGTCAAGAAATTTGGAGGATTAGATAGGTTTCATGATAGCTACCTGCTATTCGGCCAACTATTCCTGGGTAAACATGTTAAACAGAATGGGCAATAGTTATGGCGAGTGGTATGCATCACAGGCTAGGGGCAAACTGACTTGCAAAGATCCAGTTGGTTAGCAGTAAATTGCTTGCTATAACGAACGAGTGCAAGCCGTAGATTGATGACAATCAGTTTCCAAGCAATTGAAAACTGTGCTGCCTTGTTAGTTTGGCGTAAATATAAGAATCCCCTTATACTCACCTTTCTGTGCTCTGTTTTGTCTTTTGTCTTGGTGTAGCTAAGACAAGATTCAATACACCTTACAATGGCGATGTTCACCGTCCTCGCTCACTTTTCCCATCTGAATTGTCCGAGATGTGAACGTCTCCGGAGCCTGGTGGTAGATGTTAGCTCACCTCAAGCCTTTCATGCGTCGATAAAGAGAGCTGTAGCTCGCCATGTCAACGCCAACCATAGCGAATGTGTGGTGGACGATCATGCTACAGGTTGGTCGTATACCGTTCGACTCTATTGGGATGGGTTTAATGCCAATTCGTACACTACTGGACTTGACCTCTCTTCTCTGGCTGTCCCTGATCTGGGCTCACAATTCTTTTTGGTTCATAACCGTGGGTTTAGGGATCACATCCGACTCCTTTATCAAGAGAATTCTAAGTTGACGAGTAAATCAAGTTCCTCTTAGCTTTGGAGTTTACCTCGCTAACTTAGCCGCTGATTTCTCAACCCTGGTTCGTCAATATTACCCTTTATGTTAGTAGCATCGCTCAATATCCATGCAGTTTCAAAGCCTTCACCTCTCGGACTCCAACGTAGAGTCACCCAGAACGGCAATGAATTTATCTACCTCATAACTTCTAGATAAGACTACAAACATACATACCTATCATGGCAGGTTCCCATCTTAGTTTGGGGTAAGGAGGTGAAATAAGGGGTTGACAGCAAAAGAGGGTGAAATTCAATATAACGACGTCAGTTTTCAGACATGTACATGTGGGTCTCCTTAATGGTGGCAATAATTTCCAATTTGCTGAACAAGATGTGAATTTACCGGCGCATATTACCAACCCAATACTCGGGGAGTCTGTATGTGAATGATGGAATTCCCCTGTTCTGATTGTTGGCCCGAAAAGTGTCCAGACTGATAACCATCGTACGATGTCCCATTACCACGGTAACCTGCTATACTTCTCTCGCAGGAGGTTGTTCACGCGTTCAGCGTACCGTCCTAAGAGTCCCAGTAGAAGCGCTACTACAGTGAATAATTTTGCATTATTGCACACGGGTTCCTCAAATACGTTAAAAGTTTTAGATAACTGTAGTGTTCGAAGTTAGCACTGACTGTACTTCATGGTACCTACCTAAGTAGGTAGGAGGTATGTAACTATTAAGTGTTTGGAGCTGTCTCTGGGAATTAAAATCCAACCGACTGTAGCAAAAGCATTCTTTAGGCATACAAGAAGAAGAAGATTGAAGAGGGGTAGTACTCACTAAATTAATACAAAGGTACGCAACTCCAAACCCCGTAGTTGTCGAGTTGTTAAAACGAAGTCCGTGCCAGAGGGAGAGACTCGCGGAAAAGATGAAAGCATAAATCCAGTAGAGTTGTATACGTCTCGCCACTAGCCGGGATTCCCGGTCATCATACCAGTCTTCTGATGAAAGCGCCCAGACGGCGTTAAAGAAATAGGCCAGACCCCAAAGCCTGGTGGCAACCTGGAAGTCGGTCGTGCGTCGGGAGTAGCAGATCATAACTAAGCCGAGCACGACAAATCGAATGGGTAGGTTGGCCCATCCAGTGTAGCTCCCCAATACATAACTAAAGTATTTCCAGCTGGCAAGAGCATGAATGCCTAGGACAGCTAACCCGTAAGACCAGATGAAGGTGGATTTAACCCATATAGCCACGACGCCGTATGTCAATGCAAGTACCGGCAATACCTCATCCCATTGTTGTCTGTACACTTTTCCAGACTGATGCCGACGGCTGCCCAGTTGAATAGCGGCGAGGGCGGAGACAAGGGCGCCGAGGGAGTGGATGGCTTCATTCAGATATCGCTCTTGGGGTTTCGCTAGTGAGCGTCGATGTCCCCAAGTGTGCACCATGGCAGAAATGCCGAGAGTCACCACCAAGCGCAAGGCAATAGGGATAGCGAGGATCCGCTCCAGGATTGCTACAGGGATATCTTCAGATACGAAATTGAGAACGGCAGCAGCGAAGTATAAAGCTGCCAGTCTGGATGCGTATTTGGAGAATTTCTGCCAATCGAAATTATGATTTTCTTCAACTACTCGTATGGTGGCGAGAAGGTCTGAGACGAGGTTGGGGTCGACGAGTTTGGCCGTTGACCACTGCTGGAGTGCGGACTGGACCGTCTCGGCTTGCTCAGCTGTAAGCGCTACGGCTTGTTGGTTATTTTCGGAGGCCATGATTGTCGGCGTGCGGCGGGCTCGGAGGAGAAAAGAGATAACTGTGGGTGCCTACCAACTCTCACCTCTCCATACGTACGAGGTAAAGTGACATTTTATATCGAAACCCAGCTGTCCAACTTTTGACCGCCAAGAGCATCCTTCAGCCCAGTGCCCAGTAATAATCATTTTACCCACACCATCGCGCATTTATCAGTTCATGAAGATGTTACACGAGCTCGGTCTTGACGTAAGTATTTGCGTGAAACTAAATGAATCTAGATCTTCGAATGGACTCGCATCGCGAAGTCCTACATTGGGAGGTAACATTGTCAGAAGCAAGAGCAATAAACCGGCTCCGGTGCGGTTTAGTGTAGTATTGCAATCAGCCTCCTACGTACGCTACCATGATATCTAGTTATCGGATAAGAATATGATCATACCAAGATGATGCAGTTAAAAGGAGATGCGGCTACCAATAATAAAAAATTGTTCTATCTCGGCTGCCGCGAACCACAAAATATTCGTTTAGGAGGTAAGGACCATGCACCATGCATGCGGTAAATTTTGGTACGGATAGGGTGGACCTGACGAAGAACTCGTTGAGAAGTGAGATGCATGCACCATTTCATTCTTGTTCCTTTCCTACACAATCCTCATCAATGCTACGAGCCTTATTGTAGTTCATCGACGCAATAATTCCCTTTTCCAAAAGAACTAAAGTTTCAAAATGGATAGCCCCTATTCCCAAGAGTTGCGAGTCGCCATTGGTGCAATTCAATCGGCAGCCAAGTTGAGCCAGGCCGTCATCTCGGTCGACGACAAAGGTGTCATAGAGAAAGACGACCTGAGTCCCGTCACCGTAGCCGATTTCGCCATCCAAGCCCTACTTACTGCCACCATCCACCATGCTTTCCCTCATGACAAGTTCGTCGGGGAGGAGTCGGCTGCTGAATTGAGGAATAGTCCTCTTCTCCTGGACCGCGTGTGGAACTTACTCCAGCGACTCCAACAGGATGAGGAACAGTCACTATGCAAATTACCCGAGTCACCCGACCAGATGTGCGAGATGATAGACTGGTGCGGCTTCGGAGAACCTGGGGGGCCGACTGCTGGAAGGGTCTGGGTGTTCGATCCCATCGACGGCACCAAAACCTTTGTTCAACGCATGGCGTACGCGATCAACGTTGCTCTTTTGGAAGGAAGCAAGCAAGTCCTTAGCATCGTGGGCTGTCCGACGCTTGCAGTAGATGCGAAGTCTCCTATCACGAACACCTCGCTGGATCCGACGGGACGAGGTTGCATCGTGTTCGCTGCAAAAGGGCACGGCACGTACGTTTGCCACTTGGCTGGATCCTCTCCCCATGACGTGCAGGCCCGCAAAGTCGAACCGCACGCCGAAGCTACGTCGTCACAAGCACTACGGCCGGTCTCCTGCTACAACATGCTGGACTCAGGAGTGGATGATGCACACCAGCTCATTATGGAGAACCTCGACATTAAAACTCAGGGGTGTGACCTACTTGCGTGGGTACTGCGATGGGTCACTCTAGGGCTTGGTCTCGCAAATATGACTGTCTGGGTGTACAAAAAGCGAAGTCGGACTGGCAAGGTTTGGGACCATGCTGGTGCTATGCTTCTTTTTGAAGAAGTCGGGGGGAAGATTACGGACGTTGATGGGAAGGATATTGATCTGGGTGTAGGCAGAACGATGACCGAGAACCACGGGTTTGTTGCTGCACCGGCAGCTACGCACGCTACTGTCCTAGAAACGGTCCAACGTGTACTCCGAGAGCAAGGAAAGGGGTATCTCCTTGGTTAAGTTACGTTACTTGACTGAGGTAACCAGAGGTCTGCCCTATCTTCCTGCTTAATACAATACTCCCGGCCAACCAGAGACCAATATCCAACGCCCCCGACCGAGGAAGCTTTACCCGTTGATTCATCGTCTCTTAAGCTTCTACTACTTGTAAATTATAACTTAATAAGTCGTTTTACAGCCAGTAGCGGTCCTCATTTTCCCTTCAAAAACCATGCCTCTCCCTTCGAGTGCCCTCTTCTCTTGCTTCTTTCCTTCTTACCTCCCTTTTGTATCTCGAGACAATCCAGGAAATCGACAGAACTTCACGATCATCAACAAACGATTTCAAAATGTCTCAATACGATATTTTCGAGGATTATCGAAGCTCCCAGTATCGTACCACCCCTAGCCACCCACAATTAGATGGGAAAGGGGAGTATGGTACTCGGAGCGCGACCGCCGAATCCTCTCCTCAGTTTCGGGTCCCATCGCCACTATACTGGGACAGCAAGCGAGAAGAGCCAACTCGCTATGCAGCACCGCTCGAGAGATCAGAGGAGGCCGCCTCGCTCACCAGGCCTGGACAGTCCGTAGAGTTCGGGTCTGTATCAACGGCCCCTGTCAAACTTTGGCCGCCGCCTGAAGATCCCAGCAGGGCTCCCCGCCGCCCCGCCTGGGCTAGAGAGCAGG
>JAOWAP010002312.1:0-16197 GCA_028565235.1 Hypoxylon lenormandii
TTCAGGCGTCGATAACAATGGGGAGGACTCGGTGGCCTCGACCGAGTCACGGTGGTGCTGCACGTCGCCGCCCATAGTTACTACGTGCTTCTAACGAAGATTTTGCCGGTCGCATTCCTTCAGCTACGAGGAATGGAATCTAATATTTAACAAAAGAAGTAAGATGAAATGAATGAACGAGATCAGATAAGGCTTGCCCGGTTTCTGAGATCCCAGGGCGTTTCGATGGGTACTCAGTCCGAGGACCAGTCCCAGAACGGAAGTATGCCGAACGCCGCCGCCGCCGTGCATACGGCCCCCCTGCCAAGTCCGTACAGGCTCGGGGTAATAGGTGAGCTCTCATATTAGCCCGAATAAGGTCTGAGATAAAGCACTCATCTTTCTTATCTAGCATAAGCTACCATATTATATCAGACCTGCGACTTTCACCATAAGCTCCTCTCTTGTTATCTGCCATTGGTGTACAGTTTGCTGCCGGTGATTTGTTGTATTCAGGGGTGAGGGTGCCGCAGGCTGCCTACCTCCTAGGCACTTATTCTCACTACCAAAAAACTATCACCATATTAGCTCAAGGATAGAGGAAAAAACACTGCAGTCATTTGCCCTAGGTATAGCATCATTATACTATCTATTGACTCAAGGCATATATGATAGCGGTAAGGTCTTGTGTGTTGGATTGCTATCGGAACATCCAGAGGTATCCTCCACCTTGAATCTAGATTCAAGGCTAATGCGACAGGCGGGCTCCAAAACACTGGCAGGAAAACAGCATAAAATCTCACATGGAAAAGCGAAATGTATTCTGTATAGAAAGATTACTGGCGCTCAACCTTGACTTCTCTTTGTTGTAGTATAACGCCTTCATCTGGTTGCTCCCCTCGAGGGAGAGCCTTTAAAGACGTAACGCGTACATGATTGCCCCGATCTTGCGACTCATTGGACTCTCCTTCACCGTCCGTCATGAGACTGTCGTATGGATCCGGACGTGGCTTTAACCGACGTTCAGGCTCGCGCCAATTCCTGAGCTCGGTATTCGTAGGACGGCGCGGAGCAGTAGCTATGCGTGGCCGTCTGCAGAAGATGACGGCGGTCTCGGGGAAGCAGACGCATAGGGTGCTAGAGGCAAGTTCCGCCACTCCGCAAAGCATGATCTTAGGTTGGTTCCAGGACGTGTCGGGGTTGCCGCTGTTCTGGAGTCGAACAATCAATCCAAGCGTGGCAAATGTAGGTGCGCTGTGAATTGTTAGTTTATTATTCCTAGGGCGCTGAGGTCTCCTATCCTTTCTCGTAAGGAAATGAAGACGTACCATAGACCGAATGTAAACGCCATCACCACAAGAAACTTCTTCGACCTATCCATCTTTAGGTTCCGTACTGCCTGAATAGGAAGCAGAAAGATCAGGTAGTCGGTGATTGTATTGAAACCGCCACTGATGTTCAAGATCCATTTTACTCCTAAACACTTTCCGGGAAGTGCACTATTCCAAATCTTCTCGAGAGGAGAGCATTGGAAAATCTTGACAAAGGTAGTGATACTGTAGAATCCAACAATGAGGCATATAAGGGTGACAATAGCAATGTCAAGCATGCTTCGCCGGATGGGCGAGAAGACGCGGCGATAGAGCCAGAGCACCGCAAGTTTCGTGATTCCAATAGTAACCCCGTACTCGATGGAGGTAATATAAAACCAGTATGATGCTTCGTGGGCTTGTTCCGGAGTAATATCCCAGGAGTGTAGGCCTCCATAATGCGCCATGGTATTCCACTGGAGGCCGCAGCAGACCACGGTGCCTGCATAGGCAGTCGTCGTAAGAACATCTTCAAAATCCCATGCGTGCTTAACAAAGATACGAACGTAGGAGCGTAAGAAAAAGAAGACTGTAACAAGGGCGAGGCCTAACCCTATAGTTACGTTGGCTAGATGAATAAGGGAGGCCGGGTGATCAGGGTTGGACGTCACTCCAGGTGGCGGTTCCAAGGCAGGCGTAAAGGTACTGGCAGGGGCTGCAGATACTGATGTCTCGGACATGAGTGGCGCCATGTTAAATCTTTTGCACGCACAAGTATCCCTATAATTGACTGAGTTAAGTCTACCGATCTCACTACTTTGAGCATATATATTTGCGGTGTGTATCGGCCCTACGTGGCATTATGAAGCTCTGCGCTGCCATCTATGAAAACTTTCTATCTCTACAACCCACCGACAACCTGTGACTGGGAGAAAATGTTTGGGCCCAAACACACTGTACATGTCGCTTGAGTTCGGGACTGCATCATCCCATGCTACAACTAATCCACCTTTCGAAGAGTTTGGTGGCTTCTTTCGTAGGTGTGTTATCCCATCACGAGTCGCGTAATTTATCGGACTAAGAACATAATGTGGAATCCAGGTATACTAATATTTCGAAGTCACTATGATCTGTCATAGACATTAACTCATCCAGACTGCAATGTCGCTGACTCTATAAGCTTCTCCCGCCAGTAGGGGTAAGAGACACGTACATCACCAAATCTCAGTAATCAGGCTCAGCATGATCCTTTCGATTAAGCTTATATATCGAAATATGAACCGCCCCTATCTCCGAGGAATGGATTACATAATCATCTTGCTCTTGGGCATTTTCCCCTATTTTGAGAAACGCATGAAGTGTTCCGACTTCAGAGGCCCCTTTTCTGTACCCATCCCCTATTCTTTGACTTAGAAACAAATAAATAGTTTTTCTTACGAGGTATGTAAATACTAGGTAGGTAACTTAGTCTTGCACTAGCATGCTTAAATTTTAACACGACATTACACAGTTTTCTATAATACCGTGTAATAATTGTTATGACGACCTTTCCCATACCATTTAACGGCGGCTTTCACGTTGCTTGCCAGCTGTAACACCCTGCGTTTGTATGACTTCTCGGCCGTGATAGTCAACTTGAAAATTTTGTCACGAGAAGATCGTGTTACGTAAGCGAGAGCTCTCTAAGCTCTCGCTTACCTAATCAGCTGACCGACTACATATATAAGATCTCCATCTTAGGTTAGGACTTTAGAGCCCAGACCTTTATAATGCGAAGCTTGTAAATGAATTGTTTGATCTCTTAACTGGTGACAAGAATTTACAGATGCAAAGCGGTAAATATTCAGACCAGGCTTAAGGGCTCTTTCGGGAGTGATTGTGGCCATTTCAGTAGAACTGTTGGTGATGAACGGGGTGTGGTGAGTGGAAGATCAACTACTTATATTTTTTTCAAGCAGTAACTGAGTGTTTAGGCATAGCGGGGCTAGGTGGATGAATTGGATGATTGGCTGGTGAATGAGGTTTGAAAGAGGTACCGTGCTATGTAAGGGCGACAGAGGCCACCCTTGAACCGAGGTGATACAAGTATTAACAAAGGAGTAAAATATGTACATATTAGTGGTAGAAGAAAGGGATCATGTGAACATCCTAATAAAACAGGCTTCTCGCCAGCTGTCTCACGATAATTCGTGTAAAGGATCCATGTACAGGTAGGTATCCATTCAGCTCTTGGCTTGGTTTATATGACAATAAAAGACACAATTACTATTCGATAATTGCAACGTTATTTGCAACATAAAACATGTAGGTAGATATTTGTAGATTAAAAAGTATCGAAAGATATTGCAGATGCATATATTGATTCGGCCGGACTGCTGAATTTGGCAACCACCAGTCTCAAATAGGGGCATGACCGTTCCCGCAGTATCTCGAACCTCCCGGCCCGGTATTCGTTCTCAAGAGAGAGATATAATCCCTACAGCTTGCCTCTCCCGTATAAGAGACTTCCTGGAGATTATAGGCCTAGTAAGAGGTCATCGTAGTTTGTGCAGTTCCGTATCGCCTGAAGTCCGCAAACCCCAGTTCGATGCCTCATGCTAAACCCACATTTACGGAAGAATCGTGCTATCATGCAACGACCTCGAAATCAACGCATCCGATCTGAAAAAGAAGAGAAAAAAAGAGGGATCCTGGTCCACTGACCTAGGTACCCAGGTGGGCACCTATACATCCGCATACCCAATCTTAGGCTATCGCTTGGCTTGCTTAGCATGCTCCTGAGCCTCCTTGCCCAGTTTCTCGATCGCCTCCGTCCAGCCCGCGGTGTCCGATCCGTGAATCGTGTCGCGGCCATTCACGGCGAACTTTTTGCCATTCTTAAAGAAGGCCAAAATGTGCCCGGTTGCACCTTTCTTGCAGTACTTCTCGGCTACATCCGGCACACGATCCCGGTGAACCTGAGCGAACCAGAGGATTTCCGGTATGAAGTATTCATCCGCCAGCTGGGCAAGTGCAAAGTTCGCCTCGATAGTCTCCTCTTGACTTGCGTAGAAATTAAGTACGACGTATTTCGTGCCCGAAAACAGACGTCGCAAATTAGTGGTGGACGGAACGCTGAAAGTTATCAAGATAGATCTCATAGACACCGGCATTTTGGGAGTTGTCGATGTTAAAGGGAACTTGAAGTCGCCGCTGTCTTTGGTTAAAAAGTGCTTGAGTACTTTGCTAGCTACTAGCATGCCTATGCCGTGCCGGTTGGGACAGTCGGGGTCCTTGTTCCTTCCCCTACTTGCTTCAGTGGCGCCATCACCGGCGCGGTAGGTGTATGCTCCCGAGTCCCTGTATGCCTTGAATTCTGATAAAACCTCGGTACAGACCTTGACAGGCCCAATATTGTCATCTTCGTCCCATAAATTGAAGAGTGTTTCCGGGGCGGTGAGTCCTTCGATCTTTAATTGAACCTTCCACATCTTCAGTAAGTACATAACCAGTTGAACACACTGTTTCGAAAGAAGAAGATAGTCAATCGAGGCATAGTCTACTGCCTGTGAAGTCACCTCTCGTAGGCTCCCAATAAACGCTTCAGGAGCCGTCTTTTCTTTCTGTCGATGGGCCACTCTCGAAGATGTACTGGGCGAGTTTGCCAGTTCCTTGCTATTCAGAAGCTCTACCTGCTGTTCAATTTGCCATAGTGCTTGGTCAACCGACAGTTCCTCATCAAGAAGCGAACGCAGCATCTGTGTAGACGTTGGTTCTTTAAGCTTGAACTTGTTGTCTTTCCGGTACCGCCTCTGGTTTTCGATCATATTCAGTCTGTAGGGAAGACGGATAGCTATTTCTTCAGTTTCTCGAGGGATTTCGCCAGCAAACAATGTCTGCTTATGGAGTTCAATTATGGTGTCCATCAGCGGCCATTTTTCGTCCAGCATCTTGAGCTGGCGTAAGGCATTGTAAAGGTGTGCTATACCAATTATGCACTTCTGGCCGTTGGCTGCGGCCAGCCCATTCTCTTGGTACCTCACTAAGAGCTCCAGCATCTTGTACCCTGTGTTCGTGGGGTTTTTAAGGATCAGATCGGCGATCTCTTCGGTGGGCTTGATGAGGTCTACATTTCGCTGTTGGTGAGTTCCATCTGTTTCTTGATTCCATACTGGGTCTTGTGTCTGCCAAAGCCGTTAGTTGTTATCTAACTAGGAACGAGGAGGTCCAGAATGATATCCCCTCAGAACATTCCAGGAAAAGGTACGGAAATTCGCTTACGTTGTGGTGTTTCAATTGTCGCAGCAGCTGCTGGCAACGCTTTATAGTCTTATTCATAGCGAAAGCTAGAGCATCTAGAGTTAGTAAGTTTCAAAGAGAGTAAAGTGGTTTACTTATAGGAAGACGTTAGGCCATATTTAGGCAAATGACTCCTGTAGATAAATACAGCTCCCGAGACAAGCTTGGAAAACCCTAGGTTAAGTGAATCTTTGGTTACTTACCCGTCTTCGACCAGGACCGCCAATTTGCGCCAAGTGCTACACCTGAACCTGACTCTATGGCATGTTCACATGCATATGCTAACTGCCTCGGATATTTTTGCAGGTTTTTGCAGGCTTCGAGAATGTCGAGCCAGATCCGCGAAGCTACGACAGCTGCCACGCTCAGTTTAGCTCCATCCAATACCGGCCGCAAGGCTCTGAAGAATATAGCATCATATTCTCCAGCTCTACTCTGAAGCATCAATTCCATAATCAGCTGAGATAGAGTCTCGTCATCTAGTCTGTGACGCTCTGGTACTTCAGCCTCTGGTAGTGAGGCGCCGGAAATTGGCCACGCTACTTTTTCTTCAGGGGACCTTTTTAGGGCATCGATAAACTTCATCAGGGTACGGGCGGTAGGCCTGAAGAAAGATTCCTCAAAGGATGCGGTATCCAGTTCACTAAGATTTGTTTTCTTAGTAACCGATTTTGCCGTGAGCATTATCCCTACTAAGGTTTCGTAACAATGCTCATCTGGCTTATCCGGAAGAATGGTTGAGTATAGCTGTCTTTCAGCTCGTTCTATCAACATGATAGAGGCTGCTATCATGATTGTTGCTGTAACAAGACTGATTTCTCCCGAATCGCAATCCTTCAAGGTCTCTTGCAACTTTTGTCGTATTTTATTCTGGTCTTCAAAAAAGCAGAAGACGGCAAAGGCCTCTTCACTCGCTTTGTCCTCTCGATGCTCGAATGTTTCGAGGGTCTCACTCTGATCCTGTCGTGTATTAGGTGTCGATGTTTCGGTCGTGGTTGGAAGGTAGGAAAAACCGTCCATCCCTTCAATGGTTAGATGAGAGAATAAGTTCCTGCAGTATGGGTGAGTAGGAATTCTAGCATCGTATCTTGAGAAAAACTTACCCCGTCTCAATAGCTTCATGCCGCTCTTCTACAGCAGAAGTATTCTTGCGAACAAGGGCGTCTTGATGGTCATCCAGCTTTAGCAACGCCTCTTTTAAGACAGTGATGAAGAACCGGTGGCCGCCGCCAGCATCATATTCTGCAGCACCATCTTTAGCATTCTCATACCAATCAGAGTATCGTTCTCGTATATAAATAGCCTGTTTCAGGCGTCTCTGGATGTTAGGTGGCATATAGATTTTGGGCTTAGATTGAGAAACGGCTTCAACTTGCTCGATCAGTTCCTTTGTCGAGACGGCATACTTCATAGTTGTGACGCTGTCTGTTGGAGGAGCGCAATCAACGGACTCTGGGACTTGGTTTATGGATGGTGCCGTCTCTGGCATTTTCGTCTCCTTGCGAATGTATCCACAATCTTTGGCAGTACGACCTAGCCATGATGTGAACACGTTAGTGTCCTCCTTGTATTGCCTGTAGCTACTCGGAAGATACCCGGGCGCCATCTTGGACGGATCTTCTTCTGTTTGAGTCGTGTCAGTATTTAGGATTGAAAATCGCCTGTAGATTGTGGGCTGTAATGCTGGTTGGGTATATGGAAAAGCATGTAAGATTTGAGAAATCTCTAGTACCGGCCTTCGGTACGGATATCAGAATTGGTTCAGTGAAGAAACAGTTTCACAATATTCCGAGAGGATTTCCTGGTCAGGTGCATTGTGGTCAGGTATTTGTAGATGGGCAAGCATTATAGCATGAGACAAGTTGGCAATTTCCCGAATTCAGATGCAGGAGATTCATATATGAATGTGGCATGCGAAACTACCCATTAGACGCGTAATTAAACAGCTATGCGCATAGCCAGCTTTTGAGTAGCAAGGTGATCCTCTTGTGCTACTCTGAATAAAGGTCTCTTCCCCGTAGCTGCTACGGCTAACGTCTCTCGATAATTCTAGACAAGAAGCCGGCTCGTACAAAGGACTACACATACCAGGTAAGTAGGTAGTTCAGACGTATAACCGCAAAAGTAATTACTCAAACGACGTTAACAACAATACTTAGATCAGTCACGATTGACGTAGAGAGTTGTTTCTTCATATTATCAATATAACTACCTAGGTAGTTGGGCAGAGCGGTACAAAGGTTTCTGCTCCGATTTACCCTATTCCTAGCCGTCACCCTTTCAGCTTACGGCAACGTCAACAATAGTCTCTCAACTATATGAACCGGCTACTTGCCTTAATCGTTAGTTACAAGATCCCCTCCGCCTAGTCTAAACGATAAATTAATTTGCAAGCCGTCAACGAGTCTCCTATATAACAGACAGTATTTCACCGAAAGCAAGGCTTGGGAATATGAACATGCCGTAACTGCAGGAGTCAGACTTCTCCGTCATTGTGGCTATATAATCACGACGTAGTTTCTGTTTTACTTATCACTAAGACGTAGAGATGAGGCTCAAGTGGAAAGGCTACGAAGCTTGATTAGGAAGCCGAGGCGGGAGCAAAGCACAGAGCCGGCATGGTTTCTACTAACTAATTATCCGCGATGTTGAGAGCAAATAACTGGAGGTGCATGCAATATACATATGTATCACCCGAAAGTTGCACTGAAAATTATCGTTGTTGTCAACAGACCTGAGCTGCCCTGAGCGATCGCAAGAATTGGCTGGTGTTGTCCTGGATTTGATAATAGCGATCACAGAGAAAACTGCGTAGGCATATACGCCGATTAGTTTAAAGGTGGTTCTACAATGCTTATATTTACCAGTTGAAGTTAAGGTAATGATGAAATTGTTTATGTTGGGCTGTCTACCTAGACATATAATAAGGTATCTATGGCACAACGACTCGCAGCAGTGGCGCATAGGACGTCTGGAGTACCTCGAAAAAGACAGAGCTAAAGTTTCACCTGATATAAGAAATTCACCGCTATTCCTGCTCATATACATTACTTCCCCTAATTTAGACGCCAGCCCTAACAGGTAGCTGATCTATTTCGCTCCATGAAAACCTCTTCTTCGAGCTCTTCGAGCCCGCCTATTCTAACGTCTTAGAAGCCACCCTCCCAACGCCCAGCGAGCCCTTAGATGAGGTAAAAAGAACTAGTTAAGTAGACCACGGCAGGACTCGAACCTACTTGTGTAGACCGTACAGTTGTGTACGGACTACGCACGGCCAGGCGCTTTAACCACTACGCCACATGGAGTATCTTTCTCGTATATAAATAACCTGTTTGATGCGTCTCTGAATAATAGGTGGCATATATATTTTGGGCCTATGTTGAGAAATGGCTTCAATTTGCTCGATCAGGTCTTTTATCGAGGCGGCATACCTCACAGTTGTGACACTGTCTGTCGGGGGAATGCAATCAACAGACTCTGGGACTTGGTTCCTGAACATCCTGAGGTCTGGATTCGTCAGCTAAGGGGTGAACATGTGAAAGGGAACGTGAAAGGAAAAAAGATAGAGGCTACAAAAGAATTCAGCTTTCTACCACCTCTCATTCCCTGTCAAGGATCTACGGGTGACTTCTACGTAGGAGATGATGGGTCTTTAATATTGGAATTGCAGATCCGGTTCTTAAGATCCGAAATCTTTTGACATTGTAAGAAAGGTTACGACAATGACAATGCGGGCGTTTGTATACAAGAAGTATCCAATTATGAATTTCTAGGATCCAAGGTATTCCTGTAGATCTGTTCGTTTGTATCTTCTTCGTCTGTAAGCCAGTGCCGTCGAATAGGAATAGGAAAGATAGGATCGCAAAGCGGATGTCCCAACTAGATAAAAAGTAATTTAATGCCTGCATATTTGATTCTTGATTTCTACGCGGATTATATTCCGTGGTATGTGTGGTGGGTCCCGCTCTATATCGTGGCCTGGCTCCTTTAATATTCCCCATCACCTCCTTTTCTATCTGTCTCTGCCTCAGTTTTGCAACAACCCTGTCACATCTCACCAGGAAAGTTTATTTTTCAAGCAATAACAACAAACATGTCGAACCTCGATGCTGCTCAGCTCTTCTCTATTAAGAGACTGGTTGCTGTAGTCATAGGCGCTGGCTCCGGTTTGGGTGAAGTCATGGCTCATGCTCTGGATGTTAACGGCGCAGCCAAAGTCTTCATTCTCGGCCGCCGAGAGTCCAAGCTCAAAGGGGTTGCATCAAAAGCGGTGTGTGATGATTTTTGATCCCCCTTTCTTAAACTGATTGCCTTTCAGAAAAATGTTTCTCTCATCCCGGTCGCATGCAATGTGAGCTCGAAAAAATCCTTGCAGGCTGCAGCGTCGACAATCCAAAAGCAGACGCCATTTATCAGTCTTCTTATCGCCAATTCGGCCTATCTTGGGGAGGCTACCAATATGGCCCCCAGGCCAGCAGAGCAGACTGTTGGCGAACTTCAAAAGGAGCTGTGGAACAAGACAAGCTACGAAGACGCAAGTCAAGTTGCTAGTATTAACATAGCCGGATCGTACTTTACTTTTCTCGCCTTCTTAGGCTTGCTGGGTGCTGGCAATACGCACCCCGACAGCGTAGGAAAGAGTGGGCTGCTACAGAGTCAGCTCTGAACCACTTGACAAAGACTTTGTCGTCGGAGTTTGCCAAACATAGCATCCGGGCCAATGCTATTGCCCCCGGCACGTTCGTCACGGAAATGACGGAGGTGTGTGGTAGAAAGGCATCAGGTCTTTTGACCGTTGAGTAGAAGCTTACATCGGAGTAGGCTCACATGCCAGAAGGAGATATCAGCACCGTCGGCTCTAATGTCGTGGCAAGCTATTCTCGCTACGCGAGCTAAGTAGGCATAGAAGAGGTATGCCAACACTTCAGTCTAAATTGATCGAATGCTAATGTTTCTGCAAGGATATTGCCGGTGCTGTGCTTTACTTGGCATCTAGAGCAGGTTCTTTTGTGAATGGGTTTATCTTGCTACCGGATGGCGGGGCGCTCTCCGTCCACCCTGAGATGTACAGCCGAAGTCGAAGTAGGCACCTCGAAAGCTAACGATGGTGTCTCTTTGGCGAGAAGTGTGTACGTGACAAAAGCGGTCAAAGGCAGACCTAATTTCGCCAATTGTTATTATTATCCCAGGGGGTTATTTCAGTCGCACTTACTAATAGGGGTCGCGAAGGACTAAGAGATTATGTAATCCTTAGGTTCCCAATATGGCCCCGCTTAAGTAAGCAAATGTACGGAACGGATCATCCTGTTGGCCGAGCCCCTGAGCTCTTAGAGCCTAGAAACATGACACATGCCCATTTGAAGGCCTTGGGCGACGAAATACATGTGCGCTTCTCTAGGAAATCCATACTAGCTGCCTCGCTCCGAACTCTGTAGCCTCGAAGTTCTAGTGGAGGTGATGAGACGTCCCCAAAACGGAACCGGGAGAGCCACTTTACATCGTCTTGGAAGGTGACCTCAGCATGGCAGTTTCGGCCGCCCATCGCAGTCGATAGGGTCATTACAGACAAGCCGACTGTGCAAGGAGTGACGCGTAGGCACACAGTTTGGCACCGCCTATTCTACGGCATAGCTTGCCCATTTGACGAGCTTCCGCAGCAGCATGCTGAGAAGCGTAGGCTCCTCAATTCTCCTGAGAACATTAGCGACGTCGCTACTGCGTATTTCGGAATAGTACACCATGTACCTCTGGCTTGGGGCGTTTGTGTTATTTATCTTGCAGGTAGGCTCAACACGGGTGTTTGCTACAGAGGAACAGCTCCCTCCGTGGGAAGCGAAGGGCAAGGGATAAATCACAAGCCTCCAAGATCCCAAAGCAACAAATTCAAATATTTTTAATCACATTGAACTCAGACATACTTCGGACTAGAAGAGTGGATTATTAGCGCACTCCTCGTCAAATGTGCAAAGTTAATGAGGCTATCTTCATGCATACCTGGGTACCTTAGGTAGGTAGTATAGGTAGTTCAGGACGTGTTCTATGTATTAAGAATCAACCTTGTCAAAGCAAAGCAAACTGAAATGACCCGAACGTATAGCCATCCTAGCCCCGAATCTGAAATGCAGAAGTATCTACTGAAAGGTGTCAGTACCTAACTCGAGGTCTTTTGGAAAGAATGTGAATTACGTGCTAGAAGTTCCGATCTGCTAAGATGACGATGACAAACAGTTTATCTTGCTTTTTGGCTTCAATGAACCGATTAAGCATCAAGACACGCACTCTACCTTCGAGCTCGTGAAACCTCCTCCGGCATTAAGGCGCGAGGGAGGGTGAAAGGAGGCCACGGTACTTCCGGATCTGTGCCTCGATCTGTGCCTCGATCGAAAGTCCTAGGCAGCCTAACTTGTCCCGAGAGAAAGGTCAATTTGTCGATCAAGGGTGCGTTCTCATCTATTTTCGGGGTGTCGTTTATCAGTTTGTCGATTCTAGAGATTTCCGTGTCCCAGCAATTTTGGGGCCATTTCGTAAAGGCATCGATGACTCTCAGAAGTCGAACCATAGACAGATCAAGTTCGCCGCTATGGGGCCAGTCTTCCGGAACGGCACGGCGAAAGGCCTCAAGAGTGAGTTCCCAAGTTTGGTCCTCGGCCAACAAAGCACCACCTCGAACCAGCCAGAAAAGCTTCTGGAACGATTTTTCATCAAAGGGCGACGTAAACAACGAGTCTGGAATTCGAGTTTCCCGGTGTACGTGGCAGTAGGTTTCTTGGAATAAGAGCGGGAAATAATGCATCTTCATTTTGCAATCTTCGATTCGTCGGAATGCGGCATAATCGTCAAAGAAAGACTGGCTGATCATTTCGGGGCTGGCAAGACAGTCGAACTTTTCGACCTTCTCCCGGTCCACCGGTCGCACCGGTTGGCCATTAGAATATTCTCCCCATGACTTAGTGTAGGCGAAAGACAACGGAAGCTTGTATTTCTCTTCACTCTCCAACCCCTTTATTCTGATTGCCTCATGCTTCTGTGCCCGTTGACGAACATATATGCTCCAGCACTCGAGGATGAAAGAAATGTTGGCCCACGGTTGCTCGAGAAGAGCAGACTGCCGAGAATTAATAAGTGCTGCATAAGAGATGATCAGGCGTTGCATGTACCTGAAGCTTGGGATCGCCCGTTAGACCGCGCAAAGGAAATGCTCTGTAATAGATGTCGTCCCATTCCTTCTCCCAGGTGGGCTCGAAGGCCTTGATAAAAGTTATCTGCAGAGTAGGGCGGCCTGAAAGGAGCCCACCAATGAGAGGGCTGGCAAGAGGGAGGTTAACGTTGGGGCCGCTAAGCCAGAAGATCTTCTCCATGATTTCGAGCGGGATCTTCTCCTCGAGCATGGAGACTCTTGATTTGAGAGATAGCACCTCCTTGAGCGGCTTGGACCCGCGCTTGGACTTGGGCTTGAACTTGGATTGGCGTCGCTTCGCAGGAGGTGCCGAGAAAACCTCGACATGGCTAAGGCCAAGGCGACGACGTTTGCCGCGGGTCGTGATAGGTGTCAACTCCATGGGAAAAGGATGTGAAGTTGAAGTAAGTTGGATGAGGAATCTTGAAGAAGATTACCTACTTCAAGATTGAGTGAGAATGAAGGGAAAAGAAGAGCAGATGGGAGTGGGAGATCGACTGTATATAGGTAGACTTGATATTTAACCTGCCTGAGGTGACCTGAGGTAGGTACGAGCCGCTTGAGTGCGTATGGACCACATATTACCTTGCCCGTGTGCCTCTAGACACTAAATAATATCACCTCTCATCACGGCAGCAGCGACGACGATACCAGAAGACATCGTACTTGCCGCCCGGGCCAAATGTTTTGCACATTTTCAGATCCACACACAGTGTGCCATCGTGATTACCTGCTAGTCTGTACAGTATTAGCCTCACGCTAATCAAGAAAAAAAAAGTTTCGGGTAAATGCATAGAAATCGGGCGGGCCGATATTTAGTGGGACTTTGATAATCTAATAATGAAAATCCCGGTCATTGTCCCGCTGCCAGGTGCCAGCCTGCCAATGCGCAACTACGCCATAAGTTTAAACGAACATACCCTCTACCTAGTCCAGACAATACTATCTACTAGTTTTTACCTTGAGAAATCCAGTGAAAACTTGTCTGCAAATTCGTGTCTTCCCTCGGACCTTCAAAACACGGCAATGGCGACACTCTCGATCTATCTTTGGTAGCCATAAACCATCAATCTTTATTCACTCAGTATCGCCCAGAAGCTGGAAGCAAAACCGCCATGGCATCGCTTCCACTAGTACCCTCTGTCCGACTCCTCAGATTTTTGCGCCTACAATCAGAAAATCTAAGTTTCTTCAGTCCCAGCCATGGCACCAGGACCGGCTCAGGCTCTGGCTTTGGAACAAGTCTCGGGCAGGCGACGCGCAAAGTAATATGTGCTTCTAGAAAACTGCAGAGGGGCTCGCGAGTAAACCCCGGATTACCATCTTCTCGGGATACCACGTCATTACAAGCCGGCATATTAGACATAGACTCCATCATACAACCACGCTGGCGCGAAGCCAGGCTTTTGAAAAATGCTCGTCAGAGGAATTTTTCCTATTTCGCCCCCATCATGAGCGTGCGATACAGCTCCTCAGACCGACCGCCTGCGGCATGCCGACAAACTTGGCGAGAGAGACTCTGGGGTTTTGGAGCGAGGAAGGATCCCAAACCTTTAGAACCGGACGACCTTCCGGATGCGCAAGGGGGGGCCGAGACCAACTCAATGTTCAACACTCGACGGCAGCTTAGCCAAAAGGCGGCTCTAGAACCGAGACTGCGGTGCACCGAAGTGAATGAGAATGGAAATGTTGTATTAGTAGACGGCGAGTTCAAGAAGAGCGAGCTCATCGCGAGGGTTCGTTCACTCTAAACTCGATTTAAAGCCCCGAGATACGATGGCTAATCCGACGATAGTTTGGCCTCCTCCCCCGCGACCTCCGCAAGATCGACTCCTCCAATCTACCGCATATCCTCGTCCGCCCCACCGCGATTCTGCTCAACCTCCTACATCTCAAGGTGCTAATCAAATACAATTGTGTCCTGCTTTTTGACGTCTACGGTACCAAGGCCTCCTACCCCCAATCAGCGTTCATGTACGACCTGCAAGGCAAGCTTCAGCAGAAGACGGCGCCTGGCAATGGTGGCCTACCCTACGAATTCCGTGCTTTGGAAGCTGTTCTGCAGTCCGTGACTCAGGAGCTGGAGGCAGACTTCGAGGCTGTCCGCGACCCGGTGATCCGTATATTAAGCGAACTCGAGGAGGATATAGATCGACACAAGCTGCGGATTCTCCTTGTCTTATCTAAGCGAGTTAGCACCTTCGAGCAGAAGGCGAAGCTCGTTCGAGATGCCATCGAGGAACTTCTTGAAGCCGACGATGACCTTGCTGATATGTACCTGACCGAGAAGACGCACGACATTAACCGCCGACTTGACGATCACACTGAAGTGGAGATGCTGCTGGAGTCGTACCATAAACTCTGCGACGAAGTCGTTCAGGAAGCTCAGAATCTAGTGTCGGGCATCCGGAACACCGAGGAGATGTAAGCTGCTGGCATTCCCACCCAACATACAGACGCAATATCAAGCTGACATGTTGCGTAGTATTCGTGCGATCTTGGACGCGAACCGCAACTCTCTCATGCTCCTAGAGCTCAAGTTCAGTGTTGGGACCCTAGGTCTAGCCATGGGCACCTTCATCGCCGGTCTCTACGGCATGAACCTGGAAAACTTCATCGAAGAGACGAACTGGGGGTTCTGCGCTGTGACGAGCGCTTCTATCATCTTCTCGCTCCTCGTTTGCAAATACGGCCTGGCTAAGCTACGAAAGGTGCAGCGCGTCAAGATGCAAGGCGACGAGAGGCGGGGCCTCGAAACGGAATACCACTGGTTCCACGACGAAGGAAACGTGGGGCTTCTGGACCCGCGGAATCGCGAGATGCTGAGACGTCTCAACATGAAGAAAGCAGACCAGGCAAAGAAAAAAAGCTCTTCCTAGTACGATGCGATGCTAAAAGGTTTTGATGAAGCGTGGCTTTCAGCAGCGAGCTTAATGTTAATTGGGTATAGGAGCATCGTCAGGCGTCAAGGTAGGCTGGCATTTCGATCAGGAAGCAGGTACTAGAAGGTATTCTCATCTCTCAAAAATTCAGGGGGCGCTAGATACCCCCATTGTAGACGACAATCGGGCCCGAGCAGCTGTTCTCGGAGTCCGTACTAGAGCTCATCGGCTTCGTAGGCCAACACAGGTCTATGCCGACGTATCAAAATTATATATGTATATATGTACTAGGTAGGTAGACGATATGTGTACAATCTAAGCTTATCTACCTAATGCTGGTGTAAAAATATACGGGAAAGAAATTATATTTTTCAAATTTCACCTCCTTTCTCCTCTCCCCCCTTTCGTCCCGTCCACCTTCTACCCCATTTCATTGCAATTCCGCCAAGTCTTCACTAACCACACGCGGCCCCCCCTTTACAATTCATTCGCAACCGCGTTCACGAAGCTCTCGTACTCGAAGTTGACGTCGTCCCCGTCGGCGAGCGCGAGACGGACCTCGCCGTCGCCG
>JAOWAP010002330.1:0-16177 GCA_028565235.1 Hypoxylon lenormandii
CTCGACGCCGACGCTCCAACTCCAGCATCGTCCCGCAAGCCAACCCAGCATGGCAGGCGGCCCTCGACCCGGCGATGACACGCGAAACCCGCTCCAGATACTTGTCGAGTCTCAGCGCAGTGAGCCAAAGGGAGGCAGCTTAGAAGTGCTCGTTTCAGGCAGGTCCCGCGTGGAGAGGAGGAGGGGTCCCCCCGAGTTGGAGAAACTTTGCGTCTGCAGCCAGGACCCAGGTCACGAGCGCGCCTCGTGCAACGAGCCATGCAGGTACTGCTTGTACATGGGCAAGGACGCCGAGCCGCACACCGTCAGCGCTTGCAAGGCAATCTGCCATTACTGCCTGGACACGACCCACCGCTTGCAGGAGTGTCCAAAGTTCGTCGGCGAAAAGGCGGACCACCGGGGACCTTGCCGGTTCTGCGGAACTGGCGAGTGGCACCTTGGCACGTCTTGTGTCAAGATGATGTGCCCCGTCCTCGGATGCCGAGCCCCCTTCAACTGCCAGGACCACTGCCTGACATGCGGATGGGAACACGCGCAGGACGCTAGGCTGGAGTCCGCCGGGCTGCCACGGCATCCGTGCCAGTGGGAGAAGGTGTTTAGCTCTAGCGAAGATGGCAACTCTCGTCGCGTGCTGCTGTGCTGTTCTGAAAACGAGACACATGCACGAAGGAAGGCGGAGGACTTAGTCTCGTTCCGAGCTGATTCTGTCACCGGCCAGATAAAGAGTGGCCAGTTCGAGCCCAAGCATTGGGCCGAGTGCTACGAGTGCAGTCGACGTGCATGAGAGAGACGGGGATAGGTAGCTAGCTCATCAATAGAGAAGAGGGACCTGCAGTAACAATAGGCTTGAGTGATTGATTATGTGAATTATGTTCTAGTACCATCTTAGTAGCGACAACCCAATGTCTACTAACTAATAACAGGCTCTATTGGTTGTCTACCTTGATAGATCCTACATACCATCGTACCTGGGTAGGTAGGCTCCATTGTCATGGAAATACGCTCTGTAAGACATTGGCATATGCCGAGTACGACAAGCCCATCTTCTCGATGTCATAGTCGTTCCAATATCCACCTCCAGCAAGAGCACTTCGCGTATTCCAACTGGAAAATTTAGACTGTGCTTGCGTGGCTGTTGTCCCTTGCGAGGGCTTCGAGTCGTTGGTAACCCATATCAGCGGCACGACCTTCATGCCGAGAGTGCTCTGCCAGCTCGCAGGGTCATTGCCCGCGCCTCCATCATAGCATTGTAGATATACCCTATCAAGCAGTAGGTTCGGCTCTTGGAGGCCACTGTTGGCTTGCGTCTTTACAGTAGTCCAGTGGCGTATGTTAGTGTATGGCGCGATGGTGTACTTGTACCCTATCTTCCCGAGCATCTTCGCGAAAGCAACGGTGCTGGCGGCGTCGTATATCGACTCGTCATCGTTATTGACCGCGTCAAGGGTCCACGCCTCCTTGAGCGCCTCGAAGCTGCGGTATAGCGGAGTGTCCGGGCCAGGACCTGGGTTGTTGATCAGCTCTCGGACGTGCTGGGAGTTCATCGAAATCTCGACCCGATTGATGCCCGTGCCGGCGGCTGTCTTGAATGAGCGGACCTTATCGGATAGCGCGGCGCCGCCTACGTAGGATCCGTTGGAAGTGAGAAGAGTGTCCACGCTCCCCGGCGTATTAGAGTAATACATGATGTCGCCATTTTCGAGGATGCCGACGCCGAAGATGATGAGAGAGTTGAAGCCGGACGTCGTCAAAGATGCGGTGTTCGACTTTAGCACGTCCTTGAATAGGTATATGCTCCTTATGCTGGCGGCGGCAGCATGGTAAATGAACAGCTTAAACAGCAGAGCTGTTGCCAACGTGTTGTACTTCATTTTGCGCAAGTCAAGCAATGGTTCCTCCCAGCGACGCAAACTCCATACAGGTTGGATGGAAATCGATTCGAACTCGCTTACGGCACCATCCAGATCAAATATATACTAACCATCCGAGCATTAATGCTGGAAGGGTCTCGGCCTAGACCGCCAAGGAACGGATGCTACAGGAGACGATGCGGACAGTCCATTTCTTGCTCCATGGTAACATCAGCGGATAAAAGAGCGGGCGGGTTTTCTCGTATTTCGAACACTAAGAATATCCCCATACTCCCATCCTCGGCTAAAGTTCACACCTCCTGTATACAGCCTAGTATAAATGCTACTTCATAGCTGGTCATTTTACGTGAGAGAAGAGCAGCTGGATTGATGGCAGTTCTTGGCACTGCTATTTAATAACATTGAACATTAAAGACAAGGCCATACTTTAGGTGTTAAGCTGGCTGGAATACAGTATGAATAGCTGTTGCGAAAAACTGAGTAGCCAATCACGATCTGGATTGAGACCAAATCTGGAAGGTTGGTGGAACTCCTGTAGAGTCTCAATACCTTTAATTGGCTCCCGAGGTAGCAGTACAGTGCGAGATTCCTACCTTACCAGTTAACTTCTATCCTCTGATCATATGATTGGTCTTCTTGTGTCGCGAATGCGATACACAGAAGATAGTTCTCATCGTGTAATAGTCATGCTCGTCCAAATAAACTTTACAACCGTCTTCGTTCGTACCGAATAATCTCGAAGCCTTCCTCTAAACCAGCAGTGCCATAGGTACCTAGATCGGCCTCTGTATGTATTATATCTGAGACTTCCCCGCTCTCCCGCCCAGACGTGTGAAACAAGTTCAACTGACCGGTGGGCGCCGTCCAATACCACATCGTCATAATGCCTTTTGACCGACTGTTCATCAAACCCGTGCATACCTCAGAGAGCATTAGGTACCGTGAACGAGGCGATGAGAGAAGATATCTACCCCTAGTGTAGCCTATCGGAAGTCTGCGTGACGAACTTGGGTAATGTTTTCACTCCCTCATATACGTCTGCATTGCGCCATCCGCCAAATCCACCAAATATTTTTGTCCCTTCCGTCTGGTAGTTTATCCTCAAGCTATTCGGTCTATGAGCGGCGAAAGATTCCTGTTTTGGCTGCCAATTGGTAGCATTACCAGCCGAATGAACATCCTATGGATGGAAACCGAGAATTAGGTCACAACTCCAAGTGAGCGCCTGTATGGAAAGCCTCAAAGATATGGGAACGGTACGGGCCCGGAGCTCCAGGGCACTACAGGCGTTGAAGAATCTGGCAAGGCGGTGGAAGGCCGAGGTGGCAAACTTCAAGAACGGCCAGAGGTTTAAAAGGAGGCTATCAAGCAACGAAGCTAGTTGCGACGAACAGGAGACCGAATATCGCAATGAAGATACTACTTCGAATCAATTTCCGCCCGCTCCGAACGAATTCGACCCTAAGAAATCTAATCCTTTCGATGGATATCGAGATGTGCTGTTTTCAACCCAGCTATATCTCCAAAACATAGAACATGGTTGGCATTTGAGTCCGTGGCTGGAACCGCTTGGTACATTCGGCGATCCTATCACTTGCACGTTTCGGCAACCGTTCTAATTGTCATATGACGGGAAAGGAAACTACAGCAAGTTTTATTCTACATAGATAACTGCTAGGATACTTACCGAGGTAGGCATCAAGGGATCAAGACACGAGTTTGTGGTAAATAGGAGATAGTAACAGACATAAATGGCAAATGGCCACGGTCGATACCTACAACTTGCCTCCTCTTTATTAGGTGGTGGGGTTCGGGTTTCTAGGCTACCACAAAGGGGTGTTGGCGTGGATTATCAATCATTGTCTTGGTTGTCTCGGCCGTATTAGCCTCATGTGTCTTTATAGTACATTCCTCGGCTGGAGAGGCTCCAACATAAGCCAGACATAATCCACAGTTTGCAGATGACTGAATCAAATATATCCCATGTCAAATAATATTACACAAATCCGCCTCCGAGTTGCATGGTGAGAAGGGGGGGAATCAAACCCACAATGTAGGAAAACGTGTATATTTATCACAGGCATAGTTACTGCAAGTCACAAGTACTTCTTTGGTTGTCTTGGAGGTATATTATAGATTATTTCTTCTAGTAACGAGACCCTATTCTGATGGTGTGATCAAGGTTGTATGGAGGCTTTCTATATTAAGTAAAAACTTTCCATGGGCGGAGTTCCTTTTGCCAGATCAAACATCTCCCCGTACATAACTCCGTCCAAGTAACACTCACCTATCAGCTGATAATCCAAACCATTAGCCTTCTGTCGCATGATGACAGGGAAACTACATCCAGCTAAAACACCTATCATATCACCTAGCATCGCTCTCTCTGAGGCCATGCCCAAGACTTTATGGTCTGAAACTAACAGCCGCTTCCTCATGTTAATCCATACATGATGCATCTGGTTTTCAAAGTCTGAAGTGATCGTGTTCCATCCCGTCGTGCGATTCAAACAGTTGATGATTTCAACTCTGTCTGGGTGAGATTCGAAAAGGACAGAGGCATGATGTTGAAACCAGAGAACGGTGGTTGTGTTGAGAACTGTTGGATCTTCAATAGCTTTGAAGCACAACCATTTGAAGTCATTCGCATAGTCACGAGGTGCTACTCTGTCAAGATAGCTGTCTTTCCTGTCAAGCACTATTGTTTTCCATAGATTTTCCAAAGGTCGATACTGAAGTGCTTTCTGCCACCACCCCTCGTTGGTAGAGATAGGGGTACTTTCAATCTTCTCCGGCTTGGATGTTGTTTCATTTATTCCCACTGCCTCGTTTCGCTCTGCCGCTACAAAGGATCCTGCCAGTGCTTTGATTCTTCCAGCCACCAAGCCTTGGCAGAATAGAGCTCCTGGGCGAATACCTCCTGGTACTGCCGGAGTGAGTCCAGCCGAGGCCTTGTAGTATGCGTGATGTATGGCATCTTGCGTGAGACTGTCTTTATTAGGGCCCGGAATGGTTGTTTTCCGCCAAGAGGCAAAGACAGGAAAAGATTGCCAAGCCAAGTGGTCACTGGTTTGCGCTTTGTGAGTCGGCCAATACGGTATCCATGATGGACATCGGACACTCTCAGGCCTCGGACTAGCATCTGCGAAGCATATAATATCTAGGCATTTGCTTGAGGTGATTTGAGACCTTATGACTTGCTCAAATATCACGACGCATCCCTTGTCGTCATAGTAAGGTTTCAGGCTTGGATTGTTGCGGTCCAGCACGAGCCCCAGCGCAGAAAACACGCAATCTTGTTCCAATGTGGCATCTGAGCCTCCGGCGTAGACGAGGAAATCGCATAAAGAGAGGTCGGGGATGCGTCCCACACCTTGTAGGATGTCATATCGTATATCGAGAATCTTCTTTCGTTTGCGAACCATGATAAAGCCACTTGACCGGTGCAAGAGTTTGTATTCTGGCAACCGCCGACTGTGACGCTCTAGGCGCGAGTGGGCCCGTTGAAAGTCTCGTCGGCTCAAAGCCTGATCGCCGCAGAGAAGGTAGAGCGTATCTGGAAGGATGTATTCTTGCGTTGTCCAAGCCCTAGCCCACCATGGTCTTTCGAAGAAAATGACCAACGCGTCCAGTTGCTGCTTTGTCGCTTTACAAATGAGATCACGCACCTCCAATTTCTGAGCAATGGCGATATCATGCAGCGTTTTCATTGCCAAGTGACCATCAGAACCTATTTCGCCCAAGTAAACCATTGTTAACGCAGACTTTTCGAAGATATCTCCCATCATAGCCACCTGGGGTCCCTTTTCAGCATTATCTTGCTGGTTGATACATATGGAGTCAATCCACCAGTACCCTTCACTTGATATCGCTTGGTGCTGGCCTTGAACCGCACGGATCTGCCTTAGTGCGTCAAACAAGTTGGATCGAACTTGAACTCTTTCATCGTTTATCTTTATTTCAAATATCGGCAACTCGCTGCCCCAGGTGTAAGACAAGGCCAGATATTTTGGACGTGAGGTACTGTCGAGACAGCAGGTGACCATGTCACATATGACTGTATCGTCATATTGGCCGGCATGGACCTTTATCAGCCGTACCCAACGAGGCTCAAGATAGGTGTATAGTGACATGTTGAACGAAAAGGGCTGGTGTTTTGAGAATGGGATGGATGCGCACTTTGTAGATAGACTTCCATAACGTCAGTTAAACGTTTATAAATAACTCCCACTTTGAGACTAGGCAACCACGCCTTCTCTCCTTATCGCGGGTTGAAAGGATTGAGACTATTCAATAAGCAATTTACATTTGTATTTGACATCTAGTTCTGTATTTATTCTCCTAGTAAAATGGGGGAGGGGAAAGACGAGGGGTGCACAGAGCATAGGTAATAGGGGTTAGATACCGGGGTGCTGGTGGATAATGGTATATTCGAAAGTAGATAGTCTTCCGCTGTCGGTCTGTGCCTACGAACTATCCACATACCTAGGTACTCCTGATAGTTAGGGTGGACCAGGGTCAGAACAACAAAGAAAATTGATAGATGCGTATGTCTGACAATAGGGGGGGGGCTGTGATAAGGCTCACTTTGGTCAACAAGAAACAACCTTGCTGATAGGCTGCAGGGAAATCTCAGCGTAGGACCAATGGCTAACTGCAGGCGGCAGCCGTAGCCTGGATAAACTTGGTAAATACCGCAGGCTGGCGTATAAGTCACAAGGTGGGTGGCCAGCAGTCACCCCAATCCGAGCAGTCAACATAACAGCAGGGCGTACTGTAGCGACCGTGGACCATAAGATGAAGTGTAATACGAGAAGTGGAAAATGACCTGCAGCCCTGATATCGGATCAATCCTCTCTCCGCCCCCATTCACCTCACGCGAGGCTGTAGGATGCCGGGTCGCTGACTATCCGATTGGTGCCTTTGTTTCCAAAGGGGGCATGGGGCAGCCGTAAGATGTAACATGAGTATACATATGCATATATATGTAAATATGCAAGGCAGGCTGTCGGGTTTCATTCTGTAAACAGCTGCAGCCTCGGAGACTGATTCCTGAAAAGGACTCCGTGGCGCCGGCCTCACTGCCGAAGGATTTAGGAGGATTCTGCCTTGCATGTCACTTTAGTTGGCAGGCTCATCTCGGCTTCACGAGAAGCGAAATGTGAGCCTTGGTTAGAGGTATATATCACTGTCTTGTCAGCGCCTTCTCCTGTGATCCTGAGTTTCTATACCAGTTAGGTATCCAACAGATTTCACACTATTTGGTATCTCGCCTTGCCACTTCATCGTTTATCAATCCCAGTAAGTAGCTTGTATGAGGAAACACCCTACTTCATTCACTTACGTTTATCAGCTTTTGAGCGCAGCAAAATGGGAAAGTATAACAAGTCTTCGTCTGAAACACGTACAGTCCGCGATCATGAGTCGCAAACGAGACGTGGCAACTATCACCATTCCGACTCGACCAACTCAATGAGTAGTGGCGCAAGCGAAAAGTTAAACGAGTACATGGATCAAACCGGATACGATGACTCTGACATTAAAAATATCGACCACGATAAAAAAGCACACACATACGAAGTCACATTCTACGACGGAGGCAAGTACTCAATGGGGAGAAGCTCTCACACGAGGTAAAGCGCAATTGGAACAACTGCTAAGTGCCTGGATGGACATTTGGTTCCCCTCGTAGGTCTTCCCAACACCAGAAGGCTTGAATCTTGCAGCGGCTAATCAGCGACCAGGTCCAGTGCTCTTTGAGGTTTTTACCTTGAGCATAACTAGTCTTTAACAAGAGTGGCTCTGGCGTGTTATTGGAAGGTGTGCTCGGGGGTTTTTCCCTCATAAGAGTGGCCGGCGGGTGCCAATGCTAACTGGCCAGCGAAATGCCAAGGCAGATGCAGAGGATCTCCTTTGTCAAGCGAGAATCTGTCTCTGCCTCTCTACTCCAGACGTCCGATGCATCATGGTTGTGTATCCCTCTGCCTCATATGTATGCCTAGGTAGCTAGCCGGAGGTAGATAAGTCCATATATCGATTTTTCGACCAATTACAGTTTAATCTATTCCGTTTCTATCTTTCCGTCCCCTTTTCTCTTCCCCCTTTTCCTAGCTCTCCGCCTTAACCTACTTCCGGTTGGTACGTCTTCAACATCCATCCCAGATCAGTAGACTCGGCATTATTTCCCCTGTCCGGAACTAGGCTTATTGCAATCGGCCCGCACATGATGAGGATATTCTGCACACGGGCACGCGTCCTCCCACCTGTCGCAATGGGTCGTTCGATGCTTCTTGCTTCCGCAGGCGCCACAAGGTTTAGCGCAGTCCCTTGTGTGGTGCTCGCCCTCGGCCCCGCAGTTAGCACACTTGCTGTTTTGTTCCACCTTTACTCTCCGGTCCGCCTTTACTCGGACGGCGCTTCCACGGATACCGGAGACCATCAATCCAGATCTAGAAGCCGAGCTACCTTCACTCGACGCGTGACTTCCGGCTTGGCTCTGAATATACCTTTCTTGGTCAGAAGAGCCGTCAGTGCGTTGGCCGGGAGTATCCTGGTTGATAACCTGACGGTTATCGCTAGGGTGAGCGTATCTTGCAAGAGGAGAGAAGCCGGCGGCGCGTTCTACGGGCTGTTGGATGGTGCGGTGCCCTTCACTTCGCGGGCCGTTGCTGGTCAATCCCATTGCCTTCACGTTGTTTCTGGAGCGGGGCTCGGGTGCCGGGGAATCCTCCTCGGACTTTACCTCCTCGTGCTCCTTGGTCCAGCCGGCATGGTCGAGAGCATTAGCCACTTCCTGGAGCGTCTTCCCGCGGAACTGGGGCTCGTACTCCCGGGTTTCGGATTCAAGTTTTGGGTCTCCCACGTGGGTGTACTGCCAGCTGTCCCACTCGTGACGTCGCTGGATCTGCTGGGCGAACTGGGGCGTGTACGGTGGTGCCAGAATCGCGTTTCCTTTGTACCTGTTGTCACTACCCTTGGCGATGGCGGCCTTGAGGAGTCTGCCAATGTTCATGCCACTCTTGACTGGTCCCTTGTTCATCCGATACCAGAACAGGTAATCCAGATCTTGGTCTTCGTGGTAGCGGCGCTTTGGGCAACTCTCGTACATGTGTCCCGGACGGTTACATCGAGGGCAGGCCTCCACTGTGACAACACAAGTTAGTAATTGAGATAAGAAAGAGGGAAAAAGAAACCCAGATGTCACTTACTGAATCCACTGCTGCCTACTTTGATGCAGTCGCGTGCCTGATGGCCAGCCTTGTGGCAGTTGCCACAATGCTCACGCTCTCGGTTTGGGGACCTGATCCGAATTCGTTGAGATCCGCTGCTTCGTCCGTATTCGTTATTTTGGCCCTCTTCGCGGCGCCTTTTCTGACCCTGTGTCTGACCCTGTGCCTGGCTTTGTGCTTGGCCCTGTGCCTGACCCTGTGTCTGAATCGAGGGGAAAGAGACGCTCGCATACACGGAAGAGGCGTCTAAGTGCTGGAACACGCCCCTCGCAGCTCTCACGTCATGCATTATTTCTGATGCTAAATTCAAGTCACCCCGAAAATTTGCAGTGTCCCCTCGAATTTGGACTCTGTTTTCGGGAAAGTCGGACCGAGAATGCCGCCCCCGTCCTCTCGAAGCCCGCGATGGATCTGTAAAGCCTGAACGAGACGGCATGTCTCGTCCGCCAGCGGACCTCCTCGAGCGTTTCATAGTTTACTTTCTCGAGATAAAACAGCTTAAGGTCTCTCCAAAGAAGAAAGAAAGCAGGCGAATATGGGTGATGGAGACAATGCAGAATGTGGGATACAGGATTGAGGATGCAGAGAACGGGGAATGATGTTGAGAGGAAAATGATTTTTGTAAGAGAAGCAGGAATGTTTATGCCACAAATTTGACACCCAAAGCACAGACCCTGGTCTCTGGGTCTCTAGGTAACTATGGTCCTTCCCAAGTGATTCACAGGCTTTGTTGTCCTATGGTTACCATGGGTCCCCTCATGCGCGCAACGATCTTCCTGGGTGCCCAGGTAACGAGTTGCGAATTTGAGAATATTGTGCTTTGGAAGGCAGGTACGCAGGAATCCCAAGGGTGTCTACGTAGCTACCTAGGTAACAACGTACTATTGTACTATTACCTAGTAGCGAGAGCTAGGAGGGACTAGGTACCTAGTAGGTTGTCACGATGCAAACCGCCGCGGGGGGCAACGACATTGTTGCGCAAGGAGCTACAAACTTGCCTAGCTACCAGGGGCTACCCGTATACGGGCTCTAAGTCCTTTGTCCTCTATACCCTGGCCTCCTATCCAGACCAATACGATCAACCTTCATATCTAAGAGTTCGATGGCTAGAGGTCTAGAGGCCTTTAGATCCGTACCTAGCAGACCCCAGAAAGATTTATATTTGGACCACGAAGCACTTTAACGATATACGAAGTCCTAAAGCTAGGGGTATACCTTGAAAATACTTTACTTGGCGAGTGGCTGCAATGACTTTGAAATTACATATTAAAGCTTCGTCGTTTGAAGCCCCCGGGGAGAAGGAAAAGGGGGGAATAGCGTAAAAGAGCGGAAGTGATGTAGATAATCCATCGATTAATATCTGTATACGGCTCTACATACGGCTCGTCTAAACGAGATTTACCTAGGATGAAGGTGACGCATATAACCTCTTAGTCACGTAGCTTCAATCTAAGCATCACATCGAGATCCCAGCCTTCTTCGCCCACCGTGTCCATCATATACGCAACTGCCTCCATTGGGAGAATCGTAATCCCTTGTGCGAAGACGCCATCGACTGTCACCACATGGCGTGATGCGCACGCGTAGAATCCGTCGAGGCCGTCCTCTGCCGCCCTGCGCAATGCGGCGTGAAGATCGATGGTTAGGAATCCCGTGTCCACTCGCATCTTTCTCATGCCGGATATGTCTATACCGTAGACGGACTCGGGGTAGTTAGCGATGGAGTCCTGGTCGAAGTACATCAGGTTGTACATGTAGCTATTCTGGTACCAAAAGAACGGGTTGGTGTCGAAGGACTTTAGCGGGCTGTCTTGGACTTTCATCAAGTCTACGATATATTTGAGACAGGAGCCGTCCTTGGGTATAACCGTCCAGGAAGGCCTGAGCTTGAAATGTTCGACCAGGAGGCGTATTTTGTTCTTTGCTGCTGCAAACTGCTTCCGATCAACGCGCCAGTTAAGGGAGGACGTCCATTGCAGGATTTGATGGCCTTCAGCTTCGAACGCAGCCAGGTTAGACATCCAGAACACTGCGTTAGTCCAGGCGTCGCTTGTGAAACCCCGAGGAAATAACAACGCATTTTCTTGAACTAGCTTGTCCAGCTGCGCGGGTAGGTTACCCCTTATCTTGCGTAGGACCGGTGCGCTGTCGAATACGGATATCAGTATGCCAATTAAAATAAGAGCTTGCCGGCGCTTCGCTAAGACGTTGTATCCTCCGAGATGACCCAAGAGTTGGCCGAGAAACTTGGCAGCGTGAATGTCGAGCCCGACGCGATCCATCAAGCCGAAGGTGACCTCGCATTGAAAATTGTGAATGGGTACAAGTCTTGTCTCAAATTTCATCGTCTTTCGATACAGCAGGTTGTACCTGCCCTCGAGCTGATGGATAGCGCGGTTCCATACATCTCGCTGTGGGAGACATCGAACTGGGGTACCTTTTCGCAAAAAGCTGTCGAAGCCGACCAGTCTCACGATTCCTAACCAATACTCAACGCAGTCGGTGTTAATGAATCTGGGTCCCTCCAAAGCTTGTTCACCTTCGACTTCACGGGGAAACGCGTAGTGGATATACCCCACCGGGCACGCCGGATCGAGGTAGCTTTTGAGGAAATCGATCTCCCAGCGGGTGATCGTGAGGGCCTCTGTAAGGTTCTTGCACATTTTTTCGTCGTAGAGAGGTTCCACGATGGTACGAGGGCATATGACGTCCGTAATACCATTAATGGGAATCCTCGAGGAGAACTCGGCCTCGGTTATGATCACGCAGCCCCCCTGTGCTCGTTTGTTTACATCTTGAACGTCCGTTTCGGATAGGTCGAAAATGGGTGTCTTATTGTCAAACCTCATCTCGCTGACGATGTTACTTTCGACGTGGCTGCCCTTCAAGATGATGGCTAGTATGTTGGCCTCATTTCTCGTGCGCAGGATGGACTGGGCAATGGTTACCACATTACGGTGATAATCCGTACTGCTTCTCCAAGAGGAGTTGTCGCCCTCGAGGAACGTTTCCTTGATCTTGCGGTCAGAATTTTCGCGTTCATCGACAGAGATGCGCAGCGTCATCCGCTCGATCCGCTCTCGGGAGAGACGGAAACGGGATTGGAAAGGGTTGGCCAGAGGATGTGCTGTGGTGAGCACAATCTTGGTCTCGCTGTACCAGCCCACAGGAAGCTTGAGAATTCCGCTCACGGCGGCATTGGCCCCAACGTAACCAAGCTCCTGGTACATTGTCTGCGCGTGGACCTCGTCGAGGATAACGGCGCACACAATCTTCCCGGGCTTTGCTGTGGCGGGCGATTGCACTTCCCAATCCTGCGCCGCCATCACTAGGCGGTAGAGCCAGGTGGACGACATGTATGTGACCTCGTTTTTTACCTCGAAACCGACCGGAATCTCTGAGAAATCGTCGCATAAACCGACTGATGTTGCCCCGTCGCATATGTGTCGTAAATACTCTGCGTGCCGTTTCGCTACATTTCCGTCTGGCTGCACGCATATCACTGGTCGTCCCCCTTCCTTGGCCATGAGGTAAGGTAGCCAGGTACTCTTCCCAGACCTCGGGGGACCTACGATAAATGAGAACTTCTCTTCCGAGTCGAGACAGCTCCTCGCCACTCGTCGTAATTCGTTCTCGCTGGCCGAGGCCGTGAACTTGAGTGACATGTTTCTCTTATTATAGAAGGGATAGTGATGAGATATATTGCAAAGTGGTTTGTGAGTAGCAGCTGTTTTGTATTTGTAAGAGAGCTCAAAGAAAAGACATGAGTGATGTGAGTTGCAAGGTGTTGAGTTCGAAAAGCCTCTACTGTAGTAGTAGTAGTAGTAGTAGTAGTACTTCATAGATCACTAAATACCTAGATACCTCCAAAAGTTTGCAGCGCGCCTTCCGCCCTACTGCCAATTACGTATCAGTACCATAAATTGCACAGTGTTATCTACCTCGATATTGGCATCGACATGCAAACACATATCCCTGGAAGAGCCTTGGGATATAATGTACACTTGTATGTACATATTCCTCTTATTATGCAGAAGAATACCCCCGAGATATAACGAGTAGATGTTTATAATAACAGGAACCCTCTCTTCATATATCTGTCTATCAAAGTGCCATAATAACTTGATAGAGCAAGACACTCTGAGCTCAAAGGCAACGAGGTGCTAATGGAAATACAGAAAGAACCCTTTGCACTCTTATTTTCCCCATACCCTGTCTAACCTCTTACCCAGGGGACCAGGGACTAAGGGACAGGCCCCGATATTATCTAAACCCAGTAGGAAAAGAGGGGAGGATAGAAAACCCGACTGGCTAGAAGGGTATCCAGGTAAATTGAGGTGCGTGTCGTGATTTTGGATGATTTGAGCCCTCTTAGTGGACAAAAGAGTCCTGGGTGTCTTTGCTGCATCTACAACATGCCCCTAGTCGTACCTAATTGCCTGATTATAAAGACTAAAAGGCCTAGAGCTATTACTGGACACTCTTTGCTTGTCAGCCAGTATATTTCTCGATTTTTATGCGTATGCGTATTGCTCCCCTTAGTCCAAGAGATATTAAAACAAAGAAATTTTCTTGTTGCCTCAAGCCGAGTGATACCTGGTATGAACTACGCAGCATGTTATACACCTATGATCGAAGTCTTGGTTTGGTAAATGCTTCAACATTAATAAAGGGGAAAACAGCCATAATCACAATAACACTGCAACATTCATACGAGTGAATGGGAAAACAAAGCTGGTTAATTTCCACTAGCTAGGTGAATGTCCCTCCTATTCTTAAAATCTTCACCTCAAGTCAATGCTGCTCCTTTGGTTTTTTCAATCTCGGCGTCCACGCCCCCCTTGATTCTGTTGCGTAGGGCTGTTAGGGGGTCCATGTGGCTGTGGCGGTGGCGGTGGCGGTGGCGCTGGCAGCCCGAATTGGCTCCTCCGTCCTCGGCCGTCCGGAGGATTTCTAGGTCCCACATTTTGCCGGTCCGTTTTGCCCGTATTGCCGGGCCTAGGTCGGCCCATTTCGTCATACCCGCCATATCTACCGTAATCGCGCCGTTGATCATCATAGCCACGCAGGCGATTGTCATCGTAGTCATGCCGTCGATTATCATCGTAGGTACCCCGTCGATAATCGTCGGCGCCGCCACCTTGACGGGATCGCGAGCCCTGCTGCATGCCATATAGAGCAGGCGAAGGATACCGACGGGATTCTCCACGTATAGGCGAATAGTCGCGAGTGCCAGGCCGACTCCTAGTTCGCGGCTCGCGGCGCTCGTCTGCGCGTGCTTTAGTAGTGGCAGCCGGAGTCGTTGGGTGAGATGTTCCGTGCGTTGAGGTACCGCGTCTCTCCGCTACCGACGGCTCAAGATGTCGCTCAAGATGTCGAGCCTCTCGGATCTGGTCATCTGTTTGAGCCTTTGTTGGTGCGTCCTTAGATGCGGGGAGAGCCTGCCCAACTGCTGACTCGGTATGTCGTGCTCGTGAGCTATCCCTCGCTTTCAACATATCATGAGGTCTCAAGAAGGCGAAGTCGGCTTGCGGTGGCGGTATCTCGCCGATAGCTCCATTAGGAGGGGGTGGTGTGGTGGACCGTTGCCATCCCATTGAGCCTATGCGGCAGTAGAAGAGGATATATTTATCGGATTTGTTGCCTACGGTCCAAGTCTTCTCGGGTCTTATCTTCGTCTTCCACAAGGCTCGGAACTCGGCGTCGCATTCCTTGTCCGTGCGTATAGGATCGCCTTCCACGTCGTAGAGACGAACCTCTGTCTCGATGGGGGGAGAGTTGCCAGTCTCGCGGCCGACCAGCACCACCGCGCAGAGGAAGTACGTATCGTTTCCTTTCTCGGGTCGTCCGGCTCTGCCGCCTTTTGCTGGGAGGATGCATGGAGCCGTCAGCTTAAAGCGCTTGATATCCTCGAAACGCGGTAATCCTTCGGATTGGGGTTCATAGGTGATGCGGATGAAGCGTGGCCTACCCGAATATCTAACGTGGTAGCGATCTTCGTTGTCGATTTCTGGCGATATGCTCCAAGCCTGGTCGCTGACGGCCTCATCGATGTCGCAGCTACCGCTCCAGCGCACGTGGCTTGAGTCGGGGTCGTGGGAAATTTTGTTTATCTCTTCGATTCTCGAAGCGTCTTTCGGTCCTACAAACTCTTGCGTACCTTTCAAAGCAAAGGTAAAGGAGCTAAATATAGCTCTCTTAACCTCGGGATGGTCAAAGAGTTGCTCGATTGTCAACTTCTGCTTCAATGCCGTAGGGTCGTCATCGTTCGGGAAGAGCTTCGATACAAGCATCCCCTTCACGGCGTAGTCTATGTCTCTGTTCCAACCAAAGTTGTGATAGGCGCATTGCAATATGGGCGAGTCGTCATATTCGTCCTCTGGGATGAACGCCAAGCTCAGGAGTCTCCTGATTGTTACTATTAGGACGTCCACGTCGTAGCACGAAATATTGGGATCACTTCCTGGTTTCATCGCCTTCTGTGGGAGCTTGATTCCGCTATGCCAGGGTCGCTGCTGCTGCAGCGACCCGGCAATCAGCATCCAATCGTCCTTGCTGTAGATGGTGCGGATATCGTTATATCCCTCGCACCATGAAACGTGCTGCGTATCCACCTCGTTTTCTTCCATCTTGAAATGAGAATTGAGAATTTGTATGTAGTAATTTGGCTGGTGGGAGGATTTCACGAATGGAAAAGAAAAAGGGAAAGGAACTAGTTGGGTAGATAAGCAAGAAGGTGGCAGAAAAAAAGGACAACTGACGCTTTTGGCAGTATCCTCCAAGCGGTGAGCTCTCGAAAGAAATAAAAAAACGTACCACAAACTATCTGTTACGAAAAGCGCGTTGGCGATGAAGTCTACTTTCATTTTCTTCTACGCTCAATCTGGCTAGATAAGCACTGGCAGGACCCCCAGGTGCTGGACGGGACTTGAGGTATCTGAGATAGGGTATCCCTACGAGAGGAGACTTCGGCCACCAAACATATATAGTTAGCCTCATCACAGCAAGGGCTATATTTAGAGGTTACAATACATATGTCTAGGTATGCAGGTCCTCGTAGTTAAGCAGGTTTGTTAT
>JAOWAP010002347.1:0-16148 GCA_028565235.1 Hypoxylon lenormandii
GGGATAAAGTGAAGAAAGTAACCACCACCATGGCCCATACAAAATGGATTCCACTTCCCATTATTCTAAATATATTCCGTTCATTCTAAGCTCACGTCAACCTTTTCTGCAGCCTTATCGACCTTCATCTTAACCTCTACATTCATGCCACATTTCGTGAATAGGTTTACGAACTTGTCGTGGATCTTCTGACGCAATTCCCTATCTGCCTCTAACTCCAACAACCTTCTGGGCGTTTGTCTGGCCTGGGGGTTATGGATATCCTCAACAGTGATATATAATGTCTTGAGGCGTTTCATGCCAGTTAAAACCCGGTAGTCATCCTCTAGTGAAGGGCGTAGAAGAGCCAACTTCCGTATATTAAAGATCCAATCAGGAAATTGTTGTAGATAACTCATTTCATGTGTTAATGCGCACCACCTATTATTTACTGAAACAGTGGGCCAGCTTTCGCGACAATTGAAAGAAAAAATGTCACGTTCAAAATTCACCAAGATAGAAGCTTGGGTTGCTTGTCTAGATGAGGAAAGGATGCGTATAAAGTTCTGGTAGCGACGTCTGATATATGGCGGCTGCAGAATATTGGTACCGACCAGGTTTAGTTTATCGTATACCGTTCCTATGATGACCATTTCTGGGTCTATGGTCCTGTTGATGTACTGGTCGCTCTCCTCGTTCAAGGAAAAATACCATTGGTTCGATTTCCTACCATCTCTATGGCTCAGATCGGTGAATTCATGGCGAACAATTGGCTCGGACTCGATAAAGAAATCCCAGATAAGGAGCTGGAGCTCGGCAGGTAGGTCTAGGAAGAGGTGAAAATGGCGATTGGACGACATGTTTATTGCTGTTCAGGCCGGCTGTATGCAAGTAGGACAGCAATTAGGAACCCATATACGCGGAAATACAAGTATATATACCTCAATGAACATCAGTGCTTCTGAAGGATAATGCCGTTGTTTCCACGTTGTTTGGTTCTGTGTCGTAACAAAAAAAGGGGGTAGTGTGTTCAGCTACCATATTGTATGGCTTACGCCAATGCGCCCATTCCCATATAGTAGATGTTTTTCCCTATCGAAAAGCTCCGAGAAGGAAACTTGCACCTGGAAAACAATCTTTTTTTCTTAGTTTATTCCTGTCAAAATATTCTCAATCGCGGTGAAAAGGGGGAAACGATCTAATCTCACAGTGCACATCACAGTGCGAATGCTGATTAATATACGATGTGGCTTCTAAACCTTTGGCCATCGTTATCCGAGGTCTTGTCTCCGTCCTCGCATTTGGAAAACAGTAGTACATATATGTTCATCTCCACCCTTTCATTCATGTATTGATTTCAATAATGGACCCCAAGAGTGAAGCGAAGGCCAACACTTGGTCCTCGAAAGCAGCGGCCAAGCGAGCTAGTACTCTCGCAAAAATATACCCGCAATGGAGACTTGCTCCTGAGGACATCAGGAAGGCTTCTACACAACGAAACTTGACAGGCTCATGTATTCAGCAATTCATCGCCGCCGACGACGCATCCATTCTGTCGATGGACAGCGTGCCCTTAGTCGATGCGATTAAACAAGGTAGACTTACCAGCCTTCAAGTCACTACCGCATTTTGCAAAGCTGCCGCGGTTGCACACCAGATCGTAAGCTCACCTGCGATGGCTCATATTATCACCCCCAACCTGCACGTTTCGCATATCATTACAGAAAATTGCCACCACAAAAGCAACCAGTGACCAAGTATCCAATTACTTCTCTAACAAGACATTACAATGCATCAGGGCAATTGCCTGCATGAGATATTCTTTGATGAGGCATTGGAACGCGCCAAGCAGCTCGACGAATATTACAACAAACATGGGACCACGGTAGGGCCACTTCATGGCCTGCCGGTTTCCTTGAAGGATCAATTCCACGTCAGAGGACAAGATACAACCGCTGGATACGTAGGTTGGATCGGAAGCAATGCAGGTATCAAGGACCCTAGTCAGGCGCATCGGGTGCAGAGTCAGATCACCACGGAGCTGCTATCGCTAGGAGCTGTTCTCTACTGCAAAACAAGCGTGCCGCAGACGCTCTTCTTTATCGAAACCAAGAACAACATAATCGGGCAGACGCTCAACCCTAACAATCAGAATCTCTCCTGTGGCGGCTCATCCGGGGGCGAGGGAGCGCTGCTGGCCCTTCGGGGCAGCACGGTAGGAGTCGGCACCGACATTGGGGGATCCGTACGGATCCCGGCCGCGTTCAACGGTGTGTTTGGCATTAAGCCCACGCCCGAGCGGTTTTCCTATCGTGACGTTGCCATCACGAACCCCGGCCAAACCACCTACAAGATGAACATCGGGTTCCTGAGTACCTCGATAGACGGTATTGGGTTGATGCTCAAATCCGTCCTGTCGACAAAGCCATGGCTTCGAGACCCTGCTGTCGTACCTATCCCTTTCCGTCAGGAGATTGTTGATGAGTATCTTGGGCGGGCGCATGGCGATGGCACTGTGAAACAAGGGCGTACCCCTTTCAAGCTCGGCGTTCTGTGGACAGATGGCGTTGTGGGACCGCATCCTCCCATCACTCGTGGCCTGCGTATGGTTGTTGACGCTGTTGGGAAAGCTGGCCACAAGGTATGAACAATATTGTCTATGTTTTCCTTTTCTTTTTGGAAACCCATGAGCTAAGAGTAATCAGGTCGTCAATTGGGAACCGCCCTCGCACAGAACCGCTAAGAGTATCCATGTAAGGCACACGGGTTCCTTTCACCCTCAGGCTGCTCATATGGCGGAATACCGTCAGTCTTCTAAGGACTAACCCATTCGCGGCCCAGCTTTCCATCATAACAGCGGACGGAGCGGAAGACGTCCACAGGCACTTGAACTTATCTGGCGAGCCGATGATCCCCGAGCTCGATACGCGCGGTATGCGTCTTCGACCGCCTATGGGACTGTTGAAGTTTCAAGATCTCACTAGGCAGGGGCTCGAGCTCGAGGAACAATATTCGAACTACTGGAACTCCACCGCAGACGACGACGGTAAGCAATAGAGAGGATAGAACTTAGTAATGTGCAACCGTTAATAACATCCATAGGCCAGATAGTTGACGCCGTCATAATGCCTGTTGCACCACACGCAGCAGTCATCCCGGGGAAATATTATCATATAGGTGTGCAGAGACATTGGCCACGATCTAGCCCCTTGATTGCTGACGTATTTCAGACTATACCGAAGCCCTCAACTTGATGAACTATAGTGTAATGGTTATTCCTGTCACTAAAGCCGACAAGGACCTTGACCCTTTTGATCATGAGTATCGACCCCTCAACACCAAAGACGAGAAAAACTGGAAGGCCTGTAAGTAATTGCAGCTCCTCCAAGCTTGGAGCTACACATAAGTTAGTGTAGAGGTTCTAACTGTCGCCTAGATGACCCAGATATCTACGACGGAGGTCCAGTTGGTGTCCAGATAGTAGCGCGAAAGTTCGAGGAGGAGAAAGTCTGGGCAATTGCGAAAGTTGTCCATGCGGCACTTAAGACGAACGGGCCTCAATCGAACTTGAAAGAGGGCTTTAATGTTCCTGTTCATGCTCGTCTTTAGTACAAGCCTTGATGATGAACTTCTTTTTTCTTGAACTCCATTATAGTGGAATTTTTCCTTTACACATCATGCCCTGATAGGTTGGCGAGTGCATTGAAGAAGGTTTTGAGTGAAGTTGATTATTCATGCGTTGTGAACACTCTTGTTCCATTCTAAGGGTAAGACAAGAGAATGATCAATGCCCCAAAGTACTCAAGTTGAGTTTCTAATGGGGAATGACCATCTACTCTAGAACACGTTGCCCCTAGCTCGCTTCTCACCCGCTTCCAATTTCTTGACATTGATATTTCTCCAAACGATGACGCAAATGATAGTAAGAGGAATCAATGCCGAACCGACGATGACCATCTTCCTCATTACATCCGCGTACGCCGCTATTACGGCGTCTCGAATAGGGGTGCCGATCGGGTCGGCCATTTGCTTGTTGATGTCTCCATAAATCGCAGCCGTCATATTCTTGCTATCCTCCGGGAGAAATTCGTATAGCTTGGCGGGGAGGATGTTCGTCCACAGGCCACCAGCGATGGCGTAGCCGACTGAAGACCCGACGGAGCCGAAAAGTCCGTAGATAGCCAGGGCGACCGCTACATCTTGGTGCCTAACGGTCGCCATGGCAATGAGTTCTGCCATCTGCCCAATCATGCCTACACCGAAGCCGACGAGTACTTGGCACATGGCAAGATAGCCGACGGGAGACGAAGGCACTCGGAAATAGATCAATAAAGCCGTGCCAAGCAGGTAGATAGGGATGGCGACCAAAGCTGGATATTTGACGTGGCCAGTGTAGCGAATATATCTGTAGGATGCTGTTTAGCCAAGACTCTAGGATCAAAGAGTTTGTTATGATCTTACAAGGCAACAAATGGACCGGTGAAATATGACGTAAGAGAGTACGCGTTAAGCACGTAGTTCGAGATGCTGATGCTTAGGCCGTGGACAACTTGAAGATAGGAGCTGTAATAGGCATCCCAGACACTGTTGAAAGTATTGACTGTTAGTTGGTTTCTAGACGGGGAGTAGGTTAGGAGGATAGAGGCAACCCACAATGTTGTCATGAAAACGACAAAGTGCGACATCACAGCGCCCAAGAAAGTTCTGTCTTTCAGAAATTCGAAAGGGAAGAACTTGACACGGGAAAAGTACTTTTCCCAGATGACGAACGCCACGAGACCAACCACTCCCATCACTATCATAACGATGATGCTCGCACTTTCCCACGAGTGCGAAGCTGAGCTAACAAGACTGAACGGGAGAGTGATGAGCGTAAAGCCCGCTGAAATGAGGACCGCGCCAACGACTAGGTAGAGAACAGTGGGTTAGCTTTTCGTTAGGAAATTTCCATAATGAGATATTTCGTTACTTACGATCAAACTCGCCGATGTAGTGTAGTATTGACTGCAGTGGCGAGCGACCTGATTTCGGGCGAAGAACCCCTAACTTCTTCGCCTTCCGTTCGTGATAGTAGAGGATAGCTATGACCGGAAGACACACCACCACCAGGATGATGGTAAAGGCTCCGAATGCCCATCTAAAATTGTACTTCGCGTAGAATATCTCAGCAATCTTAGGGCCGGCGAAGGTAGTGGCGAGGTTCGGGGTCGAGTTGAGAGCGAAGATGATCATTCGGTTCTTCAGGGTCGTGATATCCGCCACGAAGACGTTGATGATAAAGCCCAGAGCCACCTTGCCGACCCACGTGAAGACGTGAGCGGCGGCATAGGTCTCGACGTTGTAGGACGTAGCCTTCATTGTCATGCCGACAACGATGAGGATTAACGATCCGACGAACCCCTCCATGCGGCCTCTAATGTCGATAAGCTTGCCGATACTCAGTGTGACAACGCCGCCGATGACTCGAGCGGCAATGTTGATGACTGCGAGAAGGCCATGCTTGGAGAAGGAAGACGTGACGTATGGGGACAGGGCAGTCTCGATAGACGACAGTAGCGCGGACACGAAGGAGACCAACCAAAGACTGTAAACATTGTCAGTATTGAATCACATAAGGCTTAATGACGGGAGTTCGATAACTAACAGGGCAAAGGTCGACCATAAGGTCTTGGTGGACCAGACAGTAGTGATGGCCTCGACTCGCTTCACCCCCTCCTGCACGTGCGCCGAGTCGCTATCGGACTCGGTCTTGGCATCCTCGGGCACCTCGGTCGCAGGCTGAGCCGACACAATATCTTTTTCGATATCGCGGGAACCAGAGGTCTGCACCTCAGCTGGATAAATGGCCGCCATGGACAGTTGCTATATTCGCGTTGCCGGTAAATTGAGCGAGCTGGGGTGAGCACACGGAGTCAAGCGGAGGAAGACAAGCGGGCTGCAGCATTTATTAAAGCCAGGAGACACCTGTATTACAGATCTATGTGCAACGCTAAGAAGGCAAACACCTACCCGCCAAGGCTAGAAATCACAGGCGTGGCCTGCGGCTGGGAGACGAGGTCTCCAGCCGCATACGGCGTCGATCGCGGGTAGAGTTACTAAACCGCTCACGCCAAGGTCCAGTCCCGCTTCGATCTTCTCGCTGCTGCATAGCAGAACCTGGCTACGGAGGCCGGAAGACAGGCAAAGCTAAACTGTCACCTTCCGAAACCCTCCTCCTAGTCCCGATGCTACGGGACGTAGAATGGACGTTGAAAATTTTTATCTGATCATCTGATAAGATGTAGATTAGGGGTTGTTGCAGGGTTGCTGCTGGGGTAATCCTTGCCGTACGGGGCGGCAAGCATTTCGGCGGCCTATTATAGCTGACGATGCTCCTGTGCCTAGATTTCTATACTACGTTGCGTACTACTTACCCGCTTCTATACATGCAGTAGCACTCCGCTGGCAGCTTGGCGCCGTACGTATGAATCTGGGTCCTCGCACTGCTGACTGCTTGGCCAGTTTCTCTGGTTTATTTGGTGGCTGCCAGCATAGGTCGCGATGAGCATTGGCTTGGTTCGTATTGGTTCATATTGACCAAAGTCCCTTTCCTTGTCTAGACAAATATTCGCTCTACATGAGAAACACGGCGTGTTCGATACAGACTGTAGTCATAATGCGAAGTTTGGGCGGCCTAACGCGCCCCTTTTCTTTCGCTATGTGAGGCATTGTGATATTATTTGCTGGTAAGATATTCGAAAGCCTTATGAAGACATTCGGGCATAGAAATAGAGGACTAAGGTGTGTGTGTGGCTCTAAACTGCTGTGGGGGTCGGTTTCATTTTGCTCGTGATTGAATCTCTAGCGCATAGTTCTGTTGCAATAACATCAGCTCTATACCAAACATTTTACGTAAAGTTATACAAGAAACGTTACTGTTGACTGGACAGACGATTTTCTCGTTCTTTCCACACTAGGAAACCATCGCGAGCCTCTAATCATCTATAATATTCAACGGATAGCAGAATGTATCTAATCAGTTCTTAAGGGTCTTTGTAGTTTAATCAGCAAAACCCGACACAATAGCTCTTCCTTATTACTCCGTTCATAATTCGCTAATACTCCGAAGCCTACCGATAGTTAGATATGCTAAACATCGGCTCTATACCAGTAACATCACTATCTTCTCTCTAGTTCTATATCTTCCTCACATTGAATGACCTTTGTAGACAGCACACCTTGTTGCCTTCTGTTTTAGTTAATACTCGGGCAACCGAGGTACCACCCCTGAAAATAGTCCGGCTAAGCCACCCCTGAGGCACGAGATACCATATCCAGTTCTTTCTCACGGATTGAAGAGCTGTTTGAAGCATGTCACCCAACGGCTATGGGGACAATACGTGTAGACCTTACGTTGTCAGCGTATTTAATATGCTTCCATTACAGGGAAACATACCGTATTCATCGTCATCCATGTACCTTCCAATTTCCTTTAATCGACTTTGCTCCCAAAGTTGAAGTTTATCCTCTTCATCAAACTTGTAGCTATACACTACAAGAATCTTCTCCCCTTCATGCAGACAATGACCCTCGAACAACATGTCTTTTAGTGGGAGAAGATACTGCACGTGTCTCCCACCATCCACATCCCACTCCCCCTTGACGGTCCAGTCCTTTGGGTCAAAGGCCTTGTAGCCAAGGTGGACATTTGCATTTTCGAGAACATTGAGGATAAATCGCTGATTGGCGCAACCCTTGTCATTATATGCAGCCCAGACCTTTCTCTGATCCTTGCATCCGTCCAGGCCGATGATAATCTTCGCGTCGGGAGATTCTTTCATGCCGCTATTTTTCCGCCGTAAAACATCTGCCCATTGCCTCAAAAAGTCGCCAGCCTCAGGTCTGTTGAAACTTCCTAAAGTGGATCCAAGAGATAGAACATATTTTGGTTTGGTACCATTGACCCTTTGTGCAAGCCAGGCTTTTCCATCGTCGTATGTTCCTAGCAGGCCATGGCAGGTGACATGGTTAAAACGACTGGGTTCAAGCTCTTGAAGTGTACGGTCCAGCTCTTTGAGGTCCAGGTCGAGTGCGTAGTAGTCGGCCTGCTTACCAAGGGCCTCAATGGCCTGCAACAAGATATTGGTTTTCCGCAGACAGCCGCTGCCTAACTCCAATATTATGGCACCTGGTTCGATGTTGCGTGCAAGATGGAAGCTGTGTTCTTGGAGTAACTCAATCTCGGTGTCCGTCAGGTAGTATTCCGGAGTATACGTCACCTGTTCGAAATGCCTCAACCCTTGTTCGTTCCAGAGGAGAAGAGATGGCAGTGACCGTAAACCATTCATGTCAGGCTGTCGCAACCCAGATCGTATTAGTTCTTTCAAATCAATGGATCGACCGCTAGCACGGATATCGACAATGTCGATCTGCCTATTTCGAGACTGAGTGGCCAAAGAAGATCTTGTATCCTGACGATCGTTCTTATCGCAGGCTAAGGGCAAAGGACGGCCAGTTTCGACGTCCGCAGTCATATTTATCCGATTTATTTCAATCTAATAACTCGATATCCTAACTGGGTAATATACGATAAATCCTCTCCTTTCTTTTATATATATCGCGGTCCCCGCCATGAATCGCTGCTGAGATTTTCCTAGCCCCATCATTCAGGTCCTAACGTCGTTTGGCCTAGCTATTCGTACAATTCCACCAAATAGCTTCGACCCTGATGGCAGAATGTTTCTTCAAAACGAACGAATAACCACTCGTTTCGGGGCTTCCCCCGTTACCAATCCCATCGCGAGGAGTAACGTGGTATCATTGACGTCACCGAATCTGGGTACCACCCGATCGGAATGCTTCCATTAATACGGATCTATCGGAATTCTTCCTTTGATATAGACCCTTGTTCCCTACAACGCCACGGGAAGCATACCGGGATACTATTGGGTGTTTGAAGATCGAGCCCAAAGCCCATGTGAACATTCAAGATGTCCGCCAATCACACTCTCGCAGAGTCGTTTGTCGACCTACTTATAGTCGGTGCTGGCCCCGCTGGACTCATGCTGGCCCTGTGGGCTGGTAAATTCGACATGAAAACCCGAATAGTCGACAAAAAGGATGCTAGAGTATCTACTGGCCATGCTGATGGCTTGAATTCCAGGACTGCTGAAATACTTCAGAGCTTTGGAATCGCCCAGGATCCCATATCCCGCGCATATCATGTCAATGAGATCTGCTCATGGGTAGGTGATGTGTAATCAGATTAAAGTAGACACTTTATAATAACCATCTGACTATTGTACAGAACCCCAAGTCTTCTAATGAAAAGGAAATAGGGCGTACCCAAACAGTGTTCGCCCAGCCTCAAAACTTAAGTCGATTCCCCCTATCAGGCTTGAATCAAGGAGCCATCGAGGGGATTCTAGAGGATGAGATCATATCTCAGGGAAGGGTCAGCATCGAGAGGAACACCATTCCAGTGTCTCTTCATCTTGAGGAGACGGAAGAATTCTACAACGGCAAGGACTCGAGCCAAGAATCATATCCAATCCATGTTACTCTACGTAATACAGGACCGAAAAGTAAAAGACGGGGCCAAAGCTGGGAGGGTTGACATTGAGAACTCAACTAACTTAAAGCTCTAGAAACAGAAGTCGACGAAGTAGTGAGGGCAAAATATGTTGTTGGGTGCGACGGAGCTCATAGTTGGGTCCGACACATACTCAAAATGACTATGGAAGGCCAAAAGACCGACACTCACTTCGGGGTTATGGATATTATCCCTCTGACCAATTTTCGTAATATAACCTTTCATACTATCAATCACCCCTTATCAATTTTATTAATGCGAAGTAGCCGACATTCGCAAATCATGTGTGATACACTCAAAGAACGGAAGTGTCATGACAATGCCCCGAGAGGATCGTCTCGTACGCCTTTATGTACAACTAGGTGAGATGGCAAAAGTGGGTAGCATGGAACCAGCCGACGTTACTCCTGAGATGATTCTCGAACACGCTCAGCGGATATACCATCCGTACAAACTCGATTTCAAAATTTGCGACTGGCACTCGGTATATACGGTATTAAGAGCATGAAATCCTGTCAAACTGCGTCCGTCTATTGACTTTCATAGGTTGGCCAACGACTAGCACCGAGATTCGACCACAAGAACAGGTTGATCTTTCTTTGCCAGCTGCAGTGATGTACTAACAAGTACAGAATTTTCCTGGCTGGCGATGCCGTTCATACCCACTCGCCCACGCTCGGCCAGGGAATGAACATTTCGATGCAGGATGCCTTCAACCTTGGCTGGAAGCTTGGCTCAGTCATAACACGTGTGATGAAGCCCGAGATACTTGACACTTACAACGGCGAAAGGCGTCCTGTGGCCATGACCTTGATCGAACTGGACAGGGAGATGACCGAGTTTTACTGCAAAGGTCCCAGCAAGCAATCCAGAGACTATCAAACCTTCAGAGACAGCTTCGCGGGGTTCGTCAGCGGTGTATCTGTCTGCTATGGTCCAAGTGCGCTAATCGCGAATACGAGCGATCAGAGCTTGGCCAACAATATCAAGCTCGGTCAGCGTCTCCCTTCTCACAAGGTCGTTGTAAGCGTCATTCCTCATTATCCTTCGTTGACTTATCCACGGCAAATGAAATTCGGGTTCATCCCCAACCCTAGCTAACAACCACACCAGTGTAGCGCAGAAGCAAATCCCATCCACCTATTAGACATGATGCCCAGCAACGGAGCTTGGAGGATTTTGACGTTCGCTGGGGATGTTGGATCGCCATCTCAGCTGGAGAGAGTACAGCAGCTAGGAGCCTATCTTGAGCTCTTTAAAACGCAATATTCATCTCCGGAATATGCGACGATGGACATATTTCTCGTCCACTCGGGCTCTAGAGATTTCAACATTCTAGACCTTCACGCTGTCTACCATCCTTGGGACGACACGCTGGGCTGGGACTACTGGAAAGTGTTTTCTGACGACGTGTGGGACTTTGAGCCGTGCCAGTCGCCGTATGAGAAGTATGGCGTCGACAAGCAACAGGGATGCATAGTAATTCTTCGTCCGGACCAGCATGTGTCATACATTGGAGCACTAGACAACTTCAGCAATCTAAGCCGATTCTTCCACGGCATTTTGATTCGGAGGCCCAAGGTCGATGAACAGGCCACCTCAGTCGCATTAGGGGCGCATTCAGATTATGATTAGGCACCCTTTTCTGTTTTCATGTAATGGGAAATGAGATCTCATGTTTCGGATTCCAACGTGGTACCTTTCCCTAATAGGTCTATCGTGAATACCCGACATAGAGATTGCATTAAACCTAATTATGTCCGTCTATTCACGCGTTATTTCTCATCTCTTGTCTCCAGGGTCACTTGCTTCCACCACTGCTAGCTCCAGACGATACCTTCTGCCCCCATTTGTCGATCTGGTCCTTGAGCTGTCTCGCATGAGGTTCGTAAGGGTCCGCGACGCCCATGGTTCTTTGGATGAGACGTTCTTGCAGAGAAGACGCATCAATCACATTGCTCTGGGCCGATAGGAAGGTGGAATGTGTTCTGGTCCTAACCCCCAAGTTAAGTCAAATGTACATGGTGTCCTGGGTAGACTTAATGAGATGATGGTTGGGGACATACTCTTTCTCAGCTTTGTCTTGGCTGTGGTTTTGGGGCGGATTAGACGACATGGTGATAGTGATTGTGGAATTCGACACAAAAGATTTGATATATTATATATGCTAGAGACTACCTCTGTGAACCTTGAATGTGAATTGGCTCTTGCTGATTTAGACAATCTGAATAATTTTCAAGCGAGCTTTTGACAGCGATAATAGCCCATTGTAAAATCTAGCAACAACTCTCATATTTAAGGCCGTGCAAAAAAATACCCTAAAGTCCAACAGCTGAAGACGTTCATGGTCGAAAACGACATGCTCATCTTCACTTCTATCTAGCTTAGAATCAGTTTTGCTTGAGCGAGGGTTGAGAAATGAGCTGCACCATCTCGTTCTTCAACCAAATTCACTTTAAGGAAGTCAGTCCAGGCTCGTTAGAATGTGAGTTTGGATCCAATCAGCTAGCTTACTTACGGCAAGAGAAGATTGAGGCTGGAATCCACTTTAGAGAGAGAAAGATAGAACGAGAGATATATGCTGCCAAAACAACAGACTTCAGGTCATCATTTTAATCGAGCTTGTGTACGGAATATCTTTAGATAATTATCACTAACAGTATTGGATACACCAGGGACTTGGCATGCAATATCTCAACCTGTTTTTCTTCAAGAAGCAGATGCGAGACGATAGAAGTAACTTACCCGTAAAGCAAAGCGCAGCTCAGGAGTTATCTACCTCAAGTCAAGATTAATAAACCAATCAGAGCGAAAAGAATCTGGGCACACAATTCAGGGGTACCGCCGGCCTCGGTGTGTAAGCGAATACCCTCGGGGACCTATCGGGTAAGCTTTCTAGCCCCTACGGCTTGTAGATTTAGTTGAGTAGTTCAGCTGGCCACAGCCTGAATCAACGCAGTCCTGGACCGTTAGCAGGTACATTAGGTACCTACCCGGTGATGAACGGCGAGGGCTAAGTGTGGCACCCTATGATTGGCTTAAGAAGCGCAATCCTCAGTTGAAATTGATTGAACCAATCGCGAAGCATGACCAATTCCTGGCCGTAGCCACTGATCTATGGTTACACCATGCGGCGTCAGCGGTCTTATCTCAATCTCCCATCAGATTATCAGTGATTATTTGTGTACAAGAGTCTCCTGAGTTTGTCTCTTTCTGACACGACTTAGAAACTCGAGTCATACCACCTCAGCTGAAATTACTTACCTGGCACCACGAAAAGGCAATTAATTTTTCAGTACACCGAATACAAAGCTCTACAAACTTCTTTCACGCTATATATACAGTGATAAGAAAGGAGACATGTATCAATCAATTCGTCATTTCAAACGAGACCAGAATGTTGCTGAGGATCTTCATTCAATGGAAACCGCGTCGACTTCAGATTCCAAGTCGTCGACCTTCTCTGCACGAAACCCTCGTCTATTTTCCCATTCGCCGTATCATACTACCCCGTCTCACTCCCGTTCCTCAAGCCAAGATTTAGATCAACGACAGAAGATTGACGTAGAACTACTCACTGGCATTGGACACAAGGCAGAATCGCTCATTGCGGATAGTCTTAGAACGGCGAGACCGAGCCCAGAAAGTCACGACCCAAACAAGCAAGGCCCAAGCCAGCAAAACCAGCACATTTCGTCTTACTACGCCGTCAATCATCACACCGTTTCCCATCCACCATATATGTCAGTTGCTACAGGAATGTTACAGCCGAACAAAGGTGACACAGCCATGGTTGATGAGGATGAGCCAATCCCAACGCCGGACAAGTCGCCTTCTTCAGGCTATAGCCCGGATCTAAGTATTATCGGCGTCGGTAGTGGCCTATCAGATTCATTATTTCCAGATACTCCGAGTTCTGGGGAAAACTTGAGCAGCTCAGAGGCAAGTTCTACAGACGAAGATTTAGATCTCGAAAAATCAGCAGACGAAGCATTATCACGATGGTTTGGTATAAGCCTTCATCGACTAGTGGCGCCGTTTCGAGTCATCTACGCATTTGAGCAAGTCAAACGAGAGTGTGCTGGGATCTTGCAGGATGAAGGACACTATCGGCCAGATGAAGACGAGGACGACCAGGAAAGCCAAGCGGATCCATACGATGCTGGAGAGAGCAACCGCTCTACTCCGAATGGTCGACCATGGCCTAATAAGACCAGCCCTTCTCCATTCGGTGACAAGAGGCGGCTCAGCAATAGGGTGTCCAAAGCCGGCTCGACTCCGGACGGTTATGTCAAGGTCAGGGGCAAAAATAAGAAGCACCGTTCCGAGCGTGAACTTAGCTGCCCATATCGAAAACGCAACCCCATCCGGTTCAATGTTCGCGACCATGAACAGTGCGCCAACAAATCCTACCAAACTCTGTCGGACGTGAAGTATGCATCCTCTTTACTTACCCATCTAGCAACTTAATCATAGTTGGCCAATGGCTTGAAACCCCTAAGAATACTTGTTTGATAATTTTCAAACACGTATGTGATGTGACAAGACGTTCAGGAAGATGATTGTAGTCGTGGGATTCGATACGGAAGGCAACTATACACATAGACTTCCCAGTGCTAACGTATCGATAGAAGACATCTCCAATCACATCACCTCAAGCTCATCTGTACTCGATGCCAATGCCCCTTTGACAGGGCCTCCGACTTATTAACTCATTCACAACGATGCATTGCTCCACCGCAGTCGCATACCAATGTTCAACCCACAGACCCTGAGGACGGATTTGACCAGACAATGGATGATCGGTTGAGGAGCAGAGGAAGCAGCCTCAAGATTGACGAGTGGAAGGACCTGTATCAAGCGCTGTTTCCAAACGATGACATTACACCGGATCCTTGTGGGTTTTCTACCCTTCAGGGCCTTCAAATCATTTGATCTTAGCTAACGCTGTAGCAGATTTCGTCCCTGTCGTCGAGGACCACGATGTGCTTCTCAGATACAAGTACAATCAGCAGGGATTCTATCAAGATATCCAAGAGCTCGTCGCTCGACAGCCACTCGACTCAATAGACAGCAGTGACCGACTTCGTGAAGACGCCATGGGCTTGGTACAGAAATTGATCAGTACTATTCTCGAATGCTCAAAGTCGAGTACTGATCAAGATCTACCAAGCCAAGAGACCCATGTCGATCTAGCGATGCAGCTCTCCGAATCGCTAGAAGACGACTTTATCGACTTGACAGGCGAGGGGAATCATGCAAGCGATCATATTTTCGGTTCTGATCATTCAAACGGAAGATTCAGCACTCCCCAGTACATGACACCAGCCAATAATCAGGGTATGTTAGCCCAAGACGAATCCCAGCAATGTTTGGATAACTCTCAGGATATGGGATTCCCATCGATTTACTCAGCTCCACAAGAAATGGCGCAGGTATACCCTTATGCCGGGGAATCGGTAACATACTATAACCCTACGAATAGCGCAATCAGGCAAGGCTTTTGGCCATCCATACCTGCCCGGCACACCACCTCCCTACCTGGCGACCTACAGGGGCCCATGACAAGCAACAGCAACATCAACATCAATGCAAATCAAGGCTTCCCGTGGGCCTCAGCCCCAAATGATAATAACCCCATCAACCATAACAATTACACTGAAACATGCCCTGACCCAAGCTTCTATTTTGACGACAAAGGCCAATTCTGAACCCTGCCTGCTAATCATATGTAGTAGAATGGTTGAAATCTCATGTCATTTTTCGAATTGGGAAACAACATGTCTTAATCACCGCTCTCCCCTTTTCTCCCCCCCTTTTTTTTTCAACATTACTAGGAGACCAAGTATTTCCTTTCCCCATTCATGATCCCCCCTTTTGCGATGTTGGAGGTTTCTAAAAGTTATTCTCACTACTTCCTTTCACCTAAAAGCTGAAAGTAACACTCATTTTATCTACTTCCAATACCAGTACATAGCAATGATAAGTTTCTCCTCTAAATCAGCCACCATTAAATTGAGGATCGCGTGTTGATTAAAGGTGACATGTCAATCTAGATAGGTTGTTAGTGATGTGCAATAGTCAGGCTTTACCGCCCATATACGTCGAACTAAGGAGATCCATAGAAGAAGACGTCCAACGATTAACATATATCTCCTACTTGCGTATATGCTACGCTTATGCTATGGATTATGTATTCAATTATTCAAACTAAGAGTAATCCCTCCAGCTCTACCAGTACAGTAACGTGCTAAGTCAGCCTACCCAGGTACTCGCTGTTTGTACCCGTGTTGAGGAATTAGGTACATCTTCATTTCCTGGTTGCTACGGCAAGGTGGTTTCTAGCTACGTACAGTCAAGCATAAATGTTAGCTTGCCATTCGGGAATGTAAGATGACGAATTGTACGTCCATACTGGAGCTAACCTCGCCGCAATCGTGATTTATTTCGTAAGTATCCCAGGTACCTTTCGTATTTTGACAATGTACAAAACCGACACCGGCGTAGGGTGCAGCACCTTAATGAGAATAGTACGCAGAATAATTATAATATCAATCCAGTAAAGCAAGCTGGCAGGATATTAGGTATGGACGTAGAT
>JAOWAP010002357.1:0-16137 GCA_028565235.1 Hypoxylon lenormandii
GTGGCGCGTCGCCATCGTGTGCTCGAGGTCGACCAGGTGGACGGTCCCGGGCACCAGCGACTCGTCAATGTCGCCATGGTTCGAAGCTACTGGCAGCGCCATCTCGATCTCATTACGACTAACCTACGTCTTTTAGAACTTGTCTGATATACCGTCTCGGCGGGTGTTGCTGGACTATACTATAGTAGACTGGGATTTGGAGTTTCTTGGAGATTCTTCTAAAAAGGAGAGGGGAAAAAAAAGTTTCGCGATTCGTCCCCCGCACGCATATTTCTTACCGAATACACACCGTACCAGAACGTGGGATTCCCCCATTGTCTTGGGCAGCCATTCATGTCTCGGGAATTGTAAGACAAGGGGAATAGGTAAGGAAAAACACGGTTATCTGAACCCCTGCGCGATCTGCAGTGAGGCGTCGCAGCCAGCCGTTAGATATCTCCGAAGAGATAAGCACAATCTTAACGATGTCACCATGTAGAACGTACCCGCGCCGTAGATAAGGTGAGTGGAATGCCTACCGAATAAAATTGCTAACCGGTCCGTCGAATAGCTTTCCGGTATCGTATCTGTATCATATCAACAGGCGGGACGCAGGTAACGACAGTTTTTTTCGTCGGGTTACCTATTTCTGGCTACGAGCTAACAGTACATTAGAGCTTAGGAGGTAACTGAGACAGAGTATTTCGATAAGCAATATGACTTAACATTAAATCCAAAGGCTCTTACAGCTCCAGTTCGGTATCGCAGTAGGGACCTAGAATTCTATCATCACATCGGACCGACCCGACCCGGATGTCTCTTTCTCTTCTCATCCTACTCCTCGATCATATCCTCAAAAGACCTGTAGCCAGAATTCCTCTCCTTACAACTGGTACAGATAATGACCGTCTTCTCCGCAGCTTCGAGGAGGAAACTCTTCATAGCTAGAACATCACCAGCATAGGACCAGGCATTCAATAATCCATTGTAGGGGCCAGACTGCGCACCTAATTTCGACTTTAGAAAGGCGACCTGGTGTCTGTTGCCGTTTGACGAGCACCTCGGAGTCTGGTGTCCCAGGGAACAGACTCTGAACTCTTCTAGACTGAGGGATTCCGACATCTCTCGAAAGATAGACGTCCAAGCGTTGGGGCTTCGAGGGTTGTTGTCGAGCTCATCGTCATCTCGGGCAACTGACACCACCACCATATCCAAATGCAGGTGTCGTAGAGATCCCGCCAAATGCAGCAAGGCCTTGGATGTAGATGCGGTTGGCGCCGTCATATTTCCAAGCCCCAGTTCGCGAAGGGCTCCAAGTCTTTGAGTCGGCGTTGTATCGTTGGGACTTGCGAGCAAAGAGCCGTGCAGGCGTGAGCCTAGCACCTGTTTCCCGTTGGACAAGTCCGCCAAGCGAGCAAGCCACCCTATTATCCCGTCCTCTAAGAAGCTCTGGCCCTTGGATCTTACTCGAAGGATGACGAGGTTGGGCGTGTGCTCGAGAAGCGAAAACAGATGATGGTGCTGCCAGTGTAGAAACCCCAGAGAGCCGTTTACGAGGCTGCCGACTGCGCTATGGGTAAAGCTGACAGAAAGGTCGAGCGAGCGCAGGGACTGCAAAGCGGGCCTAAAAGATTCAACGTAGGACTTTGGGAGCAAGAAGGCCGAGCTGGAGAGACCCATGTTCTGTTTCTGCATGTTAACAGTGACGGCCTTCAACTGCTTGCCGGTCCTCGCCGCAGCTAGCAGAGCCGCCGAGAAGACGACGTCGGCGAACCTGTCTTGCGAGTGAAGACGGGCCTCGTCCCCAAGAAGGTCGATCCCCGTCTGACGGTAAGCAGCAGCGGTACCATAGCTCACGAGCAGTTCGCGTGATCCGGGACGACTAGAATTCTTTGCCTCGCTAGCATCCTGCAAGCTAATCTCAACCACGTTGGGCAAGTTATCCAGTGCCTCGCCAAGCAACAGTTGCACCTGTCCACTGCTGACCAGCCAATTTTGTTCCCCGGCAAATTCTTCCAGTCTAGAGAGCTCGACTCCCCTTTTTACATGAGGGCGGTCACCATTCCCATCTCGAAGCCCGGCGCCCTGTAAGGCATCGCTGCTCAGTAGCCGGTCGAGTCCGATGGTGAGCTTCGACAAGCATTTTGACAGGTGAGGGTGTTTTGATATGTTAAGAAGGCATCGCAGGCTATCTGCGGCATGTACGTATCCGTTAGCGAAAGAGAGGGTGGAAAATATACCCAGGAGGCTGCAAAGGAGACAAGATACCGCAGGCGAACAACGTAGGTATTAAATAGTATATAAGGAGGTATACATACTACAATCTAGTCAGCATGTGTGCCGAGCACGCCTTTTAGCCAACCGAATAGGACTCCCCGACTACATACCACTCGGTTATCATAAAACGTCTATTCGAAAAGAACTCTTCCGAGAAGCTCGCAAATAAGAAGGTTTCGACACGGCGGCACGTCAAGCGTAGCCTAAACAAGTCGTCTGGAGAGAGATATGATGCCGTATGCACGAGCAGCTCGCAAGGAAGCCACAAAAGCGGAGATGCGTATATTTTGGGTGTAACGTGCGTATTACCCAGGTTCGTGGGTACCCCGGATCGTTCCAGCTTGTCGGAATATGCAGTAGCCTCGATGCGATCTGCCATGCCTGGGCCCTAGGATGGAAGCAAGTAAGGTAGGTATACCGGGGATTCGAGGGAAAGATAGGAGATTCAAGAATAAGGCCACAGTAGTACAACAATGAAAAATACCAAGCTGATGAAAAATTTATACGATATTTCCCCTTCTTTTCTACCACCTCCCTACCGAGCCCCAGTATTCGGTGTTGGTTGAAATTTAGCCACTTTTTCTGCTCAGCTGTGCATTTTAAAAGGCCAGCTAAGGTCCCAGCTCTAAGGAGTTAGGTAGTAGATGTTGGTTCTAAGTCCATTCATTTCTTTAGGATGCTATATATGCAACCAATGCTTCGCCATTGCTGCCGAGTACTAAAACCCGGTGAGTAAAAGGCAAGGCAGACGCCGCCCCTAATCATAAGCAGGCGTAGTGCAACATTCATTTATTCGAGTCAACCTATAGTTCCCTTGGGGGCTACAAAATGCCCCTATTCCTGCCTGCAGCCAAACAGCATGCCGCGTATGTTTGATGTTACCCCTAGCTATGCCAGTGACACCTATTAGAGGTACCTAGTCCTACTTACTATACACGTGTATCAAGGGCAAGGAAGTCTGACAGCAACTTGTAATCATACAGCCAGGACTTCCGGGCCGGGTTGCTTCATAACTGTTGGATCTATATACATACGTGGATGGATGGTATTATATGTACCAGGTAGGTACATGAGATTTCGTCCTGGCAAAGCTGAGATAGCCTGCCGTTTCTTGCAGCTTTTCACAGATGGTACCATGCCAATTAAGGGCACAATTAAGGCCAACTTCTAGAAAAGAGCTGCCCTTGATTGGTCACCAGGAGATGCAGTGCGAACCAACATTGACAACCAGAACGGGGCTGACAGGTTAGACAAGTCACGCAGGCGAGACAATCCAACCCATGCAGCCCCAATGTACGACCTTATAAAGCCAGCGGGAAATTTGGGTAAACTCATACTTACCTACCTCCTATTTACCTGGGTATACAATTCTTATATTTATAGTATACTTAGGTACCTAGGTACTTAGTAATAGGGGGCGCTGGTATAACACCTACTACCTGCCCTGCCTGCTTACCTGCATGAGGTTAGTCGCGTCTGTAAAAGTATTGACGTCATGCCTTTTTTTTACCTCCACTTACCAACAACCTGCATTAGATATCCTCATCGCCTACAATATGTAGCTAGTAGCCTACATGTACCTCACATGTCCATACAGGTACATAAGCGTAGGTGGCTTGATGGCCTAGTACGCAGCATCTAGCCCTCAAGCAGGCTACGCACATGTATCTCTACCAGGCACAAGTACAATGCGTCCGAGATACACCATGACAAGCGCGCATAGTTTACATGTATGGGCCCGCATGTTACCAAGAACCAGGCTTTCCTAGTTTTCGGTCCATTCCGAGTCAATCGACACGGTGTGACAGATCATATCAATATACCGTGTGCCTTATAGCTCAAGCCTGATATTATTCCGTCACTTGTTACCCGCTTAGCTAATAGTGGTAGTGGCCGTGATCGCGGCGGCGTCTTGTCCTCGTTTTTTCTTATCTCGTCGTACCTAGCGTTCTCTTTCGTCCATCTTTGCAAATTTTCGACGATTTCTCTCGTCGATACAAGCAATCACCATGGCGGACGAACAAAAGCCTACCCCGGAAAATACCACCATGCTCCAGGGCTTCGAGTGGTATGTTCCTGCCGATCAGAAGCACTGGATCCGGCTAGAGAAGCAGGTCTCACAGCTGAAGGCCTGGGGAGTGGATAACATCTGGATCCCTCCAGCGTTAGTATCTTTCCGTTCCGTCGCGACCAGATCGCGCACGCCCTTCAATCTAATACTTCGAGGCGTAGCTGTAAAGCTTCCTCCAGCCAAGGAAACGGCTACGACATCTATGACCTATACGACCTGGGCGAGTTCGACCAGAAGGGGTCGGTAGCCACCAAATGGGGTACCAAGGATGAGCTGATGAAGCTATGCGAAACGGCCCGCAACAATTCTGTCGGGCTGTATTTCGATGCCGTGTTGAATCACAAGTTCGCCGCCGATCGCAAGGAAAAGTGCAAGGCTATAGAAGTTGACCCTGACGACCGCAACGAGGAGGTCAGCGACCAGTACGAGATCGAGGCTTGGGTCGGCTTTGACTTCCCCGGGCGCGGTGGCAAGTACAGCGAAATGAAATATCATTGGTACCACTTCAGCGGCGTCGATTATAACGCCAAAAACGACAAGACGGCCATCTACAAGATCGTGGGCGACAAGTCGCAGGGCTGGGCTGAGGATGGCGACGTGGACAGCGAAAAAGGCAACTAGTACGTATATCTACCCTTCGGTCGAGCGAAGACCTGGCTAATACGAGTAAATAGCGATTTTCTCATGGGTTCAGACCTGGATTACTCGCATCCCGAGGTGGAACAAGACGTTCTCGCGTGGGGCAAGTGGCTGGCGCAGAACATCCCTCTCAAGGGCATTCGGTTCGACGCCATCAAGCACTACAGCGAGGATTTCCTCCGCAAGTTCATCACCATGCTCGACGAAAACTACGGCCAAGGCTGGTTCTTCGTTGGCGAGTTTTGGAAGGACAGCCTCCAGGACATGTCTAGATATCTCGACCGGATGGGCAGGAAGTTCTCCCTTTTCGATGCGCCGCTGGTGTACAACTTCAGCCAGATCAGCAAGGCTTCCGGTGCCGATCTTCGCAAAGTGTTTGACGAAACCTTGGTGTCGATAATGCCGGTGAACGCCGTGGTAAGTTATGCCTGTGCGCTTCGTGTTTATGGTGTTGCTGACGGTCGTGACTAGACTTTGGTAATGAATCACGACACACAACCTTACCAGGCACTTGAGGCTCCTGTAGAGGGTTGGTTCAAACCTCTAGCCCACGCTTTGATACTCCTACGTGACGAAGGTTATCCTTGCCTTTGGTACGGAGACCTGTACGGCATCAAGGGGGAGCATCCGTTCCCGCCGTCTTGCGGGGGCAATATACCCAAATTGGCTCTGGCTCGCAAGCTTTATGCGTACGGAAAACAGGCTGATTATTTCGACTACGCGACGTGCATAGGATGGGTGCGGTACGGCACGTGGGATAGAAAGTACGGTTGCGCCGTCGTAATGAGCAATGCCGGCCCCGGGGAGAAGCGCATGCACGTTGGTGAGATGCACGCTGGCGAGGTATGGACGGACGTCCTGGGATGGAGCGACCGCCAAGTCACGATCGATCAGGACGGATTCGGCGTATTCGTATGCGGCCAGACAAGCGTCAGCGTGTTCGTAAATCAGAATGCCGATGGGAGAGACAAGTTTGCCGAGAAGTTGTAAGTGACCCGAAATAAGACCGGAATGAGAACGGCCACCTTCAATTGGGCACCTACTAACTGTTTTAGCGACGATAATATCTATGAGGAATAGACTGTCCCGAGCCACGCTCAGGCTGAGCTAGCCTGGTCCGACAACCCAGTCTGACCGACACCCAGTTCCTACCAGCAAACGTACCTATTAGACTATATCAGGGCACCAGCCTTCTCTGTCATAATACTCACCTAAGCAACATACCTATCTTTCCCGACGGATGCCACAGCACAATACTCCCAACAATGCTCACCCCAAGACTCAGACCCCTCGCTTCAGTCCCGTTGGAGTGGAGGTATCCACGAATAAACATACTGGTAGTTGTCCGATGAGGAGCTTCGCATATTTACTCCCTCTTTCGATTGAAGTTCTCGGGATGTAGTATCAGCAAACCCAATCACGACAGGTGCAATTCGAGTATGGCTTTCTTTGGTGTGGTAGCGCGCCAATATGTTGCTAGGGATGGGGCTCTCTTCCCTTCTTCTCCTTCTTCTCATATATTTCTTGTGTAGCTGGAAGAATGGATAAATAAATAGAGTAGATCATGCTTCTCTTACCTCAATATACATATTGCTGGCAATGGCGATCAGAGACCCGCGTTCATCTATGCCGGCGCCTTGGTTGAGCTGTCGAGCTTTTTCAATATCAGCTAAATGACCTCTTGCTAGTATTAGCGAAGTATCGTTCTGTGTGCTGATGCCTATTTCTTATTTCTAAACCTACATCAAGGTTAGTAGATGTCGAGAGAACGATGCCACGCGCTTGGCAGCCGTTAGGGGTATTTTAACTCAACGGATGAAACCAAACTAGCCTCTTCGCTCTTCTTACCTAGCAGCTAGTACCCTTCCCCCATTTCCTGGATGAAGGCCGAAATAATAAGTTCTCATATCCCTCGTTACCTTGATGGTTTAGCACACTTAGCTTGAGGCACGTTTAGCGTCCGTTCGCCATTCATCACACGACAAGGCCTTCTCCTAAGCCCCGGAAAGCTCAACCGCCTACCTGCTCATCTAACCGGCGTCGTCTTTCACTCATTTGATTCCTGTGTTAGTTTGTCGACCAGTAAGAGACAGCTCATCACAGCTGCAGTTAGTCACCGATACCTCCTCTTCGCGGCCGGAGTACTTTTTAATGTGTTCATTCACTAGATGACAAGGATAATAGGAGGGTAAGCCCCTAGATCTTGCCATCAGTCGCTGCTATTTTTCATATACGTACCCTGTGATCGATCTGTCCGTTCTCCGAGGGCTCCTTGTATATCTCTCAACCCGCCAACGTCAACGCACGCTCTCTTGCCTCGAAATGCAAGATATATATAGGGGCGAGGCCCGTCAGCCAGGGCCATCATTAACGTATGTATATCCATATCCCTTTCCCTGACATTGCGCCGTCTATATGTCCGCCCATCCATTTGTGTCTATAGGGTCAAAGAAACATGCGATGCCATGCGATTTCCATTCCGTTCCGTTCCGTTTCGTTTCATTTCATCTCAAGTATCTCACCGGGAATTCTCAAATCAGCTGCCGGGGTCCGGATACGACTGCATCATGTCCGCGTACGGCGCGGAAGCGCAATCGGGACAAACGCGGTCCTGGGTGCAACGGTTGTGCTTGTCGCAGTGCCATTCGGAGCTAGGTTTGCAGACGCGACACTCCTGGCAGTGGTACCACGAGTCGGCAGGCACCCAACCACCTCTGCAAAAGCTATACCAGTATCCGTAGAAATCGTTCTGGTTACAGTTGCCCAACCCGCCACGGAGCAGCTCGAACTCGAGACGCTCGCGCTCCTCTTTCGCCTTCTTGCGTTTTCCGACCCGTGCTTTCTGCCAGCTGTCCTCCCATTTCTTGAAAGGTTCCGTGTATTCGCGGATGGTCGCCCACGATTTGTCATCATAGAGCATTATATCTATCATTAGGTCCATCTCCAGATCCTCGATAAAGGGTTGGTTACAGAGCCAGGTGGCAAAGCAGGCGTTAGCACCGCAGGGCTTGGGAAATGTGGATTTCGGGCCGAAGAACTGCGTCAAATCGGCGAAGATGTTGCCGCACGCATCACCGCACGAGCAAGATGCGGTACAACCGAGCCCGTACTTGCTACACACGCAGGATTTGCAGGGTTTCTTATTGCCACGGCCCGTCTTGCACGAACATCTATTATTCTCTTGCCCACCTTTACAGGAAGACTCGACCGACGGCGTAGGCATAGACGTGGGTGCGGACATTCTCGGCGGTTCGGGATTTGTGTAGACCTGTGGGAGGGACAAATGTCAGTATTTTTCTTTTTTTATCGTTTTCTATAGTGGCCTACCTCTGTTGACTCGTCCGCCGTCTCACCCTGCGCATCCTCTTCCTCGTCGTCCTCTCGCAACTCATCCTCCGGCGTGTGTCGATTTCCATTCTGGGGTGCCGGGGTAGGTAGGTGGACTGGGCTCGGTATAGGGGCAGGGCTAGATAGAGGGGCCGGACTGAAGTGGGAGTTCAATACGGAGGCGTCTGAATAGGAGTTGGTATTTGCATGATAGGGCGCGGCGTGTGCGGTAGGTTGAGGGTTATACGACTCTGCGTATTCTGCTAAAGCATGCTGGTGCTGATGTTGAATGGTAGACGTAGCAGGGTTGGGGCGCGGTTGCTGGTGGAAGTTTGTATTGTGGTACGCCATATGCCCATTCGAGGGAGATTGAGCGGCGTACTGAGTGGCGAAGCTATTGGCTTGCTGTTGGGGGCTGTATGGGCCGGTGCCGTAGCCGGCCGCGGAGGTTTGGTACGGTCCGCCATATCCGCCGGTCGGGGTGGTCACCGCACTAGGAGAGTAGGGATTGTAGTTGACAGTCTGACGGGCGGCGGGCTGGAGGGAGTATCCTCCATTCTCGTACCCCGGAGACGGATACAGGCTGAGGCCTTGGCTGATGTGGGAGTGTCGGAGGGAGGGAGGTACGGTCTGCGGGGCGCCGTTCGCAGACTCACGCGATGTGTTAGATCGCTGTCGCTTGGCCGGTGGGTACGACATTGCATCTTTGCCTTGACCTTTCCCTCTTTTTTTCAAAGACTCGTCCTCCTCTCGCACGATTAGGCCCGGGGGAGAACGGAGAGGGAGCAGGAAGGGAAGGGCAGGGCAGGATAACGGCAGGACGAGATAGCGTGAGGGTGTAGCCCCCGGGTGGCGCAGAATGCGTATTATGGGATGAAGCAAATAGCTTGGGACGAGTTATTCGGAGTCTATACGCACTGATCTGAAAAGGCAGGGAAAAGTTAAGCCTTTTTTCCCTGGTGTTTGTGTCGGTAGTTGAGGTTATTTGGTCGGTTATTCTTAGATTTGTCCAGGGTTCAGGCCAGAAATTCTTGACGTTTAGATCGGCCAAATTCCGCGTCTTTGGACTGTGGCGCATGGGGACCGGGGGGAGATACGCGTTTTTGATAGTGTAATCAGTACCTTGCGGGGCCGAAGGATACGTCGCTGCCCCCTGTGCCCCCTAACATAATTCCGTGTTAGTGTGGCTAGAGGCTAGAGGCTAGAGGCTAGAGGCTAGGTGGGAATAGCGCGCCATCGGTGGCGTTCAGGGGTTCGGCCTTCCGCTCTCTCGCCCCGCCAGGTGTCAGAGTGCTTTGACAGAATTCCGACATGTTGTCAAGCTTCATATATGAGAAGTTCACCTTGGAAATTATGGAGGTACATTTACGATTTATACGTGCCTCACTCAATTTAATGCAATTTAATTCAATTCATCATGGCTTATAGAATCTTCATTGTGTAGAGTTGAGAGTTGGTATGGTGCCCCTATCAAAGAATCGCTCGAGTACAAAGCAAACACGGAGGCAAAACAGCTCTCCGTTTGTGACGCAGCAATAAAAACAGAGCATGATCAGTTTCTAACTCTGTTCTAGGTACACTCTAGTTCCTTAAAGGCCAAATCATGACAAGTTTTCGTGAATGGTACTTGAACTTTTCCTCATGATACGCAAAGATACCTGAGCCATTTGCTCTACAGGATTCATTCGCAGGATTCATAGAAAGTGTCTGCGGTGTAGTTCGTAGACAAAATAACCCATTGAACAATTCATATTAGTATCCTTTTATCTCTCCTATGCCGGTCTGTAGGTGCGACCCCCCAGAGTGACAATACTGAATATTTGGTGTTGCGTTATCCTCTTGCCTCGTGTGTTAACAATATGAACTACTGTTCTGAAATGACTGGGTAAGTAGGCACCTAAGCAACATAGCTATAGACCTCGAGATGAGCCTCGTCACGTAGTCGTAGAGTGTGAGTGTGTTTCTCAAAGCTACGAGGAGGTAGGCTTCACACCATACTTTGCCCCCCAATCTACGAGAAACGCTGGAATTATGAGTTTGAAGCATCCATTTGGAAAGCCGTACAACCATATATAAAGGATGAACAATGCCACCGAGGTTTAAACAGGTCCTTGTTGAGTGCCACGCTTATTATCACGACAAGAAACAAAGCATCGTGTTATTATCAGTGACAAACAATGGCATTCAATAGACCCATTAAGAACCAAAGCTGTTGATTGATGAAGAGGCGAGGCTATAAATAAAGATTAGATAGCCATATCGAGGAATACGAATTTTACTACGGCAATTTCCCTTGCTCATCTCCTATTATTGATATTGATAGGTTCTTACGTTCTCTACTAAACCAGCAAACATACCTATTGAACACGACCACCGAAATCCTCCAAATCCGAGCCAAAATGTGCACCTCTGAAGCGTGGGAGTATAAGAAATGCAAGCAAGCATTTTCGAACACCAGGCATAAGAAGGTTAACGCCAAATACTGTCTCAGATATAGGGCCGGCTTTTACGCCAATTCTTACCATCCCCTGCGCGTCGTTAACTGCATCGAGGACGAGATGGGCTGCATGAACTACCGCGAAATCGACGAGACTTGCCCTGTCTGCTACCCGGAAGAGGCCCAAGCGGAACAGGAGCGGAGGAAACAAGAAGAAGAGGAGCGGAAGAAGGAAGAAGAGAAGCGAGCAGCTGAGGAAAAGGAGAGGGCCGAGCAAAATACGCCAGTCTTACTTGATGTCTTGGGTAATCTTTCGTGGTGAACATGACGAGTCTCGGGGAGATAAGTAGGTAGGTAAATGGTATCCATACCCTAGATGTTATTCAGACACAACAAGTGATCATAATTATCGAAAGGGTAGTAAATAGAGAAATGTTCAAATAACCTGATTCTCCTGAAGTGATGCTCCGTGCGTGTTAGAGACTATTATTTTAGTTGCCAAAGATATCAAAGGGTCAACATCTCATTTTCGACAATGTCTCAATATATTCCGAAGGTAAGATGATGAATTTTCACGGTTTACTAGGTAAAAACAAAAGATGAATTTCCATTGCGCCAAACTCCTGTCGCTCATGAATTCTAAGGAAAGCACCTAAGTAGGTATTGATATCAATATATCAGTATATCAGCTGGTCGTCGTAAGCCCGCACGCTTTCCAAGTACGACTTGACATCGCTCCAATCCCGGCACACTATCAACTAATTAGTATCTCTCCCGACTTGCCACTTAGGTACATGCGAAGCTTACCATGTTTGGAATCCCAACCATCCGAGCCTCCATTATGGTCAGGGAATGTCGTCTCAAGGCCTTCTAAAGCCATGTCGGCGCTGCACATTATCGCCTGTCTCATGTAGTCGAAGCAGTGGATCATATGCCAATGGTGATCGTCCGGTATCTCGTGGCCAGACGTAAGACCCGAGTAGGTCTGGACGAGGGCGAACTGTAGTCTTTGTTAGCCCGATACTTGGCTTTACATCACGGTTAAAGAACTAGATGGTCTTACAAGACAATGAAGCTGGTGCGTTGCTGATGTCGTGAAGACAGTCTTCTCCGGCCACATGATGGGTGTAGGGAGGTCGTGATACTTGTGCGTATCATTTACCCACACGAACCCCATGCCCTCTGTTCAATAATTAGTGCCTCTACGTCCAACTCGAACCGAGATATACGAAAACTTACTCGGCATCAGGTCGTTCCACTTTCCCAATACCTCATCCGTAAAGAAGTCGGCCGTATTATTCGGTGCGTATGACATATCTGGTTGGAACTTTTTGATGCTCTGAGAAACTAGATCGTTCGTTAGCGTCACGATATAATATCGTTCTAGGAATAGTGAGCCTACATCTAGGGCCGACGCCTGTCATATCTTGGCCAAACTGCCACGGATTGACCTCCTTTTCTTCGGTTGCAGGTTGGCGCCATTGGTCTCGTACTATTAGTGCTAGGATGATTACTAGCAGAATAGTGTCGATGAACCATCTTGTCGACCTGATGGCGGCGACGAATCTGTTTCTTCTCGTCCGCGTAGTCGGTCTGTTTAATTCTACATCGTGCCACTGCTTCTCGTCGCCCATCAGCGAATCCTCGACCTCGGTACTGGATCTCGAGTCGTCGCGGTCATCGACGTGCTGCAGGTTTGCGTACTTGGCGTTTTGGGACTCCATCGTGATCTACACAGGGGAGTTGGACAAGATACTGGGCGTTGGTGGGTGTCAAAGTGAAAAATGATGTGAGAATCGGAAGTTGAGAATCATGGTGATCAGGGCGAGGGCTCCATTTATGAGACTGCAAATAATTGACAATGGGAATTCCCTGACATGTTCTTTACGATGTGCAGTGCTAACTGTGACCGTAGTTGTTTCGACTCAAGTCTGAGACGGCTCCTTTGGGCCATCGCCAGACAGGGGTTCGTGCTAGCGCCCTCCAAATAGGAGACAGAGAGAACAGCTGAATCTGTGCTGATCGCGATGGTTGGCGTATCTAAACTAAAGATAACTACATAAATGAGGAATTAACAGCCATTTGAATTAATGGTACAAAGTATAGAGGTTCTATTTACACCTTTTTCAAGTGCCAAGCAGAAACGCGACATGTGTAATGGTTCAGCAAAGGGCGTGCTGCATATCTCGACATTCTTTTACGCAGATCTGGGGAACCACGTTTCAAGATCCTAGTCTCCATCACGATGTTACGCTACAATATTCATCCTTTTGACATTATAGAGATTAAGGAGGGCTGGGAGGTAAGCGAAAATGAAAATAACTGTTTAAGATGGTCTACAAACACGTCGGGTACGTAAAGGGATCGCTACGATCATATAATATTGTCATTCATTATAGCTACCTCAGGGACCTTGACATACCTACCTAGTACATATTGGATTGCGACCATTTTAGTCACCGTATTGTCGAACCGCGGCGGCGCACACGCCGTTCTACTCGACCTATGTATACTTGTCCCAATATTTCATCTCGGCCAACCTTAATCTGGCATCTAGTGCCTCGATATTCCGTGGATGGTCCACGCCACAGGTGAACGCCGACTGGATTATCTTGAGCCAATGCACCTACGCCGTGTAACGATGTAGGATCGTGCCCGGCGCATCAACCTAGCGCATCAAAGTTGATCTCCCGCCGTAGGACTGTCCAAAGTAGGCCACCACATCGCAAATCAACTTCTCAGCTTCTTTGGGCTGCAAACACATCAATAGGCCCCCAGCAATAGTCAGTGTGCGTCTGTCGCGCAGGATGTCCCCTAGTTACCTAGTTGTCGTTGGCCACCCCCTTAGACTAAGCACACAGTCTCCCATTTTGAGTCTTTGAGAAATGGATACTCATTTGGATACTCAGTTGGTGGTCCTAGGCGCCCATTGTCTCGTTTCTCAAATTCGATAACATGATCCCGTTCATTCGAGAAAATGTGCCAGTCCACTGGAGATGCGTTGCTTGTGAGGAGTCCTTCGGATGCATAGTAGCACAGACTCACAATTCCCGCCCGCTCGTACTTCCCGTCCGCTACGGGGTGAAGAACAATGATGCTGTAGCAGTCCCAGCCATCATAGAACTTGCCACTGCTTGGTATTACCAATCCCCATTCGTAAGACTCGGACTTATGGTCTCTGTCGAAATCGATGGGGAAGCTGAGGAAATGCTGCGGCCCGATAGCGAATTTTGGAAGAGGCCCCCAGACCGATGCATTTCGCCGTATATCTCCCCGAATTGTCGGGTAAGTATCGAGATCAAGAAATCGTAGTGGAATCATGAACGAAGTGATATATAACTCTTTCGGAGCTACACCGCGAAGTGTACCAGACTGATGTTTCCGGGCGAAAGTATGTAGATCAATAATCCTGTCCGCACACGAAACACGTACCTGGAGAGTGCGTGTAATTGTGCGGTCTCCGGAACTTGCCCCTGATTGAATATACAGTCGACAATCTTTTAAGAATTGGACCGAACCACCCCAGCCTGACCAAGACCAACTGGGCAAATTGTCCCGTCTATGGGCAACAGATTGATGTTTCCAGAGCAGGTTAAAGTAGACTGTTCCCTCATTTGAATGCACCAGCAGCTTCAATGGAATTCCCCAGAGGTGAGACACTGATCCATTGGCGTCGACTATGTGCGACTCGTAATACTTTAGGATGCCAAGAAAAGCATTCAGGCTGTCATCATCTTGAGATAAATGTCGTTTGCTGTATTCCTCAATGTGTAGCCCGAGAGATCGGTAAACAGTCTCATCTGCTAAAAGCTCAACGGGAGGTATCATCCAGAGGAAGGAATTCATGATGCCAGTTTCACGGTCTTCATTTTCTGTCGAGATATCGTCCTTCCAGTTGTATGGGTCAAAATAATCTATCCCCTGAGCCTCATTTGCAAAGGTCTTGTTGCAGAGAAACAGTACTTCATTGTCTGTGAATATGAGTCGCCTTTTAGAGAGGTACCCCTCTTGGTAAGTCCATCCTCGCGTGGCCCACTTGCTGAGCTTGATGGTGTCTGACCTAATGTTGGATAATTCGATCAGGCGGGTCTTGCCAATAGCTACGCGGCCTTGATAGCGCGGTAGGCCACTGATCCCCGGCAGGCCATCATTGGCGCTGTTACCGGAGGCTGCGATTATCGTGACGCAGGCATTGGCATAGACCTGATCCATCTGCTCGATCATTGATGCCTTGTGCGAGGAGTTCTGGTTGATGCACTAAAATAGAGCTTCAGCTGTCTTCTAACATGAATGAAATTCACCTTGCCGTAGCCATAATAACTCACGTGTCGATCAACCCATAGGTACTGGTAACCAAGTGCCTCAGTGACGGTGATGGCATCTTGGACGACTAGTGGGAACCCTTCTTGAGTACTCTGGGAAGAAGAACTGTCACCCCAAACATAGGATAAAGCGGTGTATTCGCAACCTGGTGGAGCCTGGAGAACCTCTTTCGTCTTGACGTCAATGACATGGAGTTCTTCGATTTCTGTCCTCGTAGACCGGCACTGATGATGGTTGTCGAAGCATTCTTTCAATTTATTTTTGAAGAAGTTGAAACTGACTTGAGAAGGCTCCAATACTCTAATTTCGGTTCTGTCATGGCTGCTGAATCTATGTGCCAGGACCAAACGGGTATAGTCGCTCTCGTCGCCCTTTATCTGCGTTGAACCAGTCCCAGGGGATTGAACTGCTAGTCTGGCTAGTTTGGATAACGGAAACATCTCCCCGAAAGAAAATCTCAGAAACCTCAGAGACCCCATAGGCAAACACCTGTAGGCTTCCAAGCACACACGCAGCTGTTGGTCGTCTGGTATTTCAGGGTTGACAAGATGCCCGACAAGGCAGCAGACGCGACAGGTGGAGTTGAGGAGGTCGCTACGAGTTATGTCTCTGAAGATGCGAACAAGTTTTGATCCACGTTTAGTCTGGCGTTGTGTTGAGGGTAAAGACTTGATCTTATGCCAGTCTGGAATATTTGGCCAGTCTATTTCTTGACATTGTCTGCAGAGAGATTTGGGGTCCACGTCATTATCGTCGCCGTTATCGCATGCTAAAGGGCTCAGTGTAGGGGGCAGTTGATCGATAGACATAGTGGTAGAAAGACGGGGAAAATTGATGTTTTTGCTTGTGAACGAATTTAGAAGCCTGGAGAATGAAATAGTTGATGACCTTCCTGCCTATTTATGCCCGAAAGAATGCCTCAGCCTCGAAAATGCCTACCTAATAAGCCCCTCGGAGCCTTTCGGGGTCCTTATAATGTGGCCCAACCGCACAGGCGCGGATTGGCTAGACACACTTCAGCGCGAATCTGATGCTTTTTTTTTTTTTTTTTTTTTTTTTTTTTTTTTTTTTTTTTTTTTTTTTT
>JAOWAP010002377.1:0-16096 GCA_028565235.1 Hypoxylon lenormandii
AGGTTTAAACCAATAAGAAGCCATACTTTATTTCCTATTTGGGATGAGTGGCGAAAAAAAATCTGCTAGAAAAAAAAAATCGACACAATAACCTTCGTTAAAACTCAGGCAATACCTAGGTATTGAAAGTTGATGACATAATCTTGAGTTATAGAGGGTATGCGCTGTAACTATAGTGGAGCTCGGCATTAAGCTCCCTGTATTTGGAGGGCATTTATAGCAGCACTTGGGCTATTACGAAGTTGTTGTTGAGCCACTGTTGAGCCACGGTTGCGATCTCCAACACTTAGGTCCCTGTATTATAGGGCATAATATAGGGAGCTTAGTGCCGAGCCCTGCTATAGTTACAGCGCATACCCTCTATAACTCAAGATTATGTCATCAATTTTAGAATTTAGACCACAGGTCTACGAAGGTCCAAAAAAAAACATCAATTGAACATCTTTCAACAAGAACAACCTTCATAAACAATAACTTTTACACACTCCAAATCCTGTAATTAATGTGCCATTATCGTATACTTTTTTCTATACCATTGCAAATATTTCAAAACAATGCTCACTCAACAGTCCTCTACCTATCTTATGCAACTAACAATGATGCTTCCATATGCCCACTCTTCTCTACCACGTCGCTCGCGAGCGCTGCTAATGACGCGTGTTGCATGATGCCGAATATGGATATCTCCGCCGCAGCCTTAATGGCTAGCATGTTCCGTATCTCGACCGCCACGAGCGAGTCGACACCGTACTGCGCCGGTGGCTTCCCGAGGTCGATGTCACTGATGGGAAGCATAAAGATTTCGGACAGCTTTTGTGCGATGGCCTGACCAATGAGGCGCACGGCCTCCTCGCGGGAGGTGACTTCAGCAAGTTGACTAGCGAGAGAGCTCGAGTCAGCTTCGCCGCCGTTTTGGCCGGCACCACCTTGCTGGTTCTGATGATACTTCAGCGCCTGGAACCGAGCATCGCGTCCCACCTGCGATTCACCGTCCGGGTCCCAATGGTGGCCGGGGCCGGAGTTAATCCCGAGAATAATTTGCGCATCGTGTGGACATAAGATGGCAGACTCGAGCGCACCTAGTACCAACTCTTCATCCAGCAGCCTGTGGCCGACTCTTTCAACGCGAGCCGCCACGCTAGTCGTTTCAGCTACATAGCCCACGGCCTTGACAGCGCCGAGATCAATGGATACGGCAGGGAGGCCCCGTGTGACGCGCCATCGCGCTACGGCGTCCTCGTACGCTCCACCTGCCGAGTAGTTGGATTGGCTTGCAAGTCCCAAGAGACCCGAAATAGAGGAGAGCATAACGAAGAAATCTAGATCGACATGCTCAAATTCTTTATGCAAGTTCCACGTGCCGTCGACTTTGGGGCGGACCGCGGCCTTGTAGTCTGCAATCGACATTTGCTCCAAGATGGAATCTTGAAGGACCATTGCACCTTGGACAACACCCCTGACTGGCGGGAGCCCCTCCTCTTTACAAATACACAGCGCCCTCGATAAATCTGCTGAATCGGAGGCGTCGCAGCTGATGGCCTTCACACGACAACCCATATCTTCGAGATCCGCAACGAATGCTGACGTTTTTTCACTGCTGCCTGCACTTCGCGACAGAAGAATTAAATTCTTAGCACCGTGTGTGACCATCCAATGTGCCGTAGAGCGGCCGATTCCACCCACACCACCCACGAGCAAGTAGGAAGCAGTTGATAAAAGCTTGGCTCTCGGAATCTGTGGTCGCACTCTCACCATTTCTTGTGAGCCGACAGACAGCACAACCTTACCCATGTGCCTTCCGGCCTGCAACAGGCGAAGTGCGTCAACAGCCTCAGCCATTGGATAAACAGTGATGGGGTTTATTGGCTTGATAACCCCATCCTCGATCAAGCGTGCGATCTCTGCTAACACACGGTGTATGACCCGACCTCTTTCCGACAGCAAGAGAAGTATATCGATAGAAGTGAAGGATACATGGCGTGAGAATGGATGCATCTCCAGCGTGCTATTCAGCTCTAAATCACGCTTCCCAATCTCAATGAAGTGCCCGAAGGGTGCCAGCACGTTGAAGCTCTCTTGTAGGAGTGGTCCAGCCAACGAGTTGAGAACGACATCGACGCCCCGGCCGCCAGTAGCCTTGAGAACTCCAGCGGCAAATGACGTATCTCGGCTGCTGAATATGTGGTCCTCCTGGATACCATACTTCTGTACGATCAGTTCACGCTTCTCTGGCGTGCCGACGGTCGCGAAGATCTCGGCGCCGAGGTGCTTTGCTACTACAATTGCCGCTTGCCCAACACCTCCAGCTGCTGCGTGGATTAACACGGATTGACCAGGCCCCAGATGTGCTACGTTAACAAAGCTGTAGTACGCTGTGCCATAGATAATCGGGATTGATGCCGCGTGCTCGAAGCTCAGCCCTGCAGGCATATGCATAACCCCAGTCCACTCGATTCGAGCGCGACTTGAAAACGAGGGTCCGCGCAGCATACAGAAGACGTGATCCCCGACAGCGTACCCATGAGCGGCCGCGCGGCTGCCGACCCGCGTGATTATGCCAGCGCACTCTACTCCCATTACTTTTTGCTTCAGCTGACCAAGGGCGACCATCACGTCGCGGAAGTTAACACCGTACGCCTTAGGGTCTATCTCCACCATCTCCGGTGGAAGTGAGTCCCCGTGGGTGATAACAAAAGGGTCGTCAACAAAGGCCAAGGTATCCAACAGACCTGGCGTGGCGACCTCCATGTGAAGGGGACGTTTCGGCTGGTAAAGCAGCTCAGTACGGACATTGCTTGCTGTGCTGAAGTCGACAACATCGGGCGAGATAAACTGATTCCTACCCATGTCCTTATAGAACCGCGGGATTAGAAGGATCCCATCTCGCTCTGCGTATTCAAAATCGGTGGGGGCGGCATCGGCTTGGCCGTCACCAAGCTTGCCAAATCCGGCTTTAAGGACTTGAGCGATGACAGAAGCCCCATCATTATACCAACGCGGTGCGTTGGGGTCTAAGTCTAGCGTTAGGTATCGCCGACCAACGTATTCATTGCGCAGCGACCGGATGAAACCAGGCGCAAGGCTGACCCGAGGATCTTCAAAATTAACTGAACCGCCGCGCGTGACCCAAAGTAATCCTTTGCAACTGATTGCTAGCGCCTTAATTGCTTCAAACTCTGGGGTGTCAGGGTTATAAAGGATCGGTTGGCTTAATTCGCCAACAAATACGCATATCTTTCCACGGCATGCCGCAGCCTTGGTCGCTAGAGACTCAAGTGAGTGTTCAGCAGGCAAGATTCCCCCAGTTGATATGGAGCGTCTCAGAGATTCCATCCAGCTAGCCGGATGAGCATTGCCGCTGGTAACAATCACAACGTCTTGCGGGTTTAGGTTTGCCGCTTGCGGTAGTGTGGCCGTCGACATCATGATGCTAATCGAATACATATCGCTCTCGCTGTCGGGGATCTCGATATCAACCCCGGTGAAGCCTGCGTGCTTTAGGACTTGATCCCAGAAAGGTACACTTAACGATGGGCTCGACGTCCTTTCGGGCTCTTCGCTTTGCCACCAGCCTGGAAGCAAGCCAAAGCTGAATTGTAGATCGAGCTGATCCTGTGTTGTCTCAACGAGCAGTAGCGTACCCCCTGGCTTCATAAGGCTTCGAACGTTGGCCATGGTGCAGGCCATGGACTTGGCAACGTGCAAGCATTCGCACGAAACGACTATATCATAGCTGCCGAGTTCGAATCCTTGAGCTGCCGGGTCTTGTTCAATATCAAGTTTGTCGAACGTCAATAAATCCCCCCACGCTTGGAATTTTTGGCGCGCAGCCTCAAAGAAGCCCGACGAAACGTCAGTGAAGTGAAAAGACGCGGCCAACGGTCCGCCTGATTCCATATTGCCAAGCGCCCGGAGAAGAGCCTCTGTGCCGCCACCGGTACCTGCACCTATTTCCAAAATACGAGCACGAGGATTCTTGTGTATCACGTGCCGCATCAGTTCTGCTAGCTGCGACGCGCACCGTTCCGATTTGAGCGTATTTCCGTAATAGTTGTACAGCAACTCATCTTTCATCATCAACTCGAGGGGCGCCACCTCACGGCGTAAGATCTCTGCAATGTGCGGGCCTAGCCGGCGCACCATTTCGCCGTCAACGCTGGCCTTAGCTGCTAGCTCGATGCGACGCTGCCGCTCTGACGAGCTATCGCGCGTCCAGTATGCGCTGCCAGGGCCGAGCAACCCTGTCGAAGCACGCTTCATTTGATCCTGCATCCACCTATAATACTTGGCATGGTGAGCCTGTAACTGAGCTGTGTCTGAATGGTTGAGCACAGCCAGTGCTTCTTCGATATAGTATAGACACACTCGTCGCAGGTCTATGATGGTGTTATCCTCAACTGGGTCTACGCCGTGGCTTAGACGCTTCTTGATAGAGTTGAATGTAGCTGGCGACGCAAGGGATATGTCGAGCGTCCATTCGACTTTACTACATACTTCTCTCTCCCATGGCTTGCTTTGCCCACGAAGTGCGCTGCGTCCTAGGGATTGGTACGACAGGCCCTGAATCTCAAGTACCGGGAAGCCGCCGCCAGGAGCATTCTCATCATCATCATCGATGAGTAAAACATCAGCCTCCACAATGTTGCTGTCCGCATGGCTAATCGTACTATTGGACTTGAAAACATGTCCTGCCTCATGGCTAATCTTGCTTGAGACCCAAAGTTTCTCAATGGATCTAGGCACTTTAGCACTTTCTTCATGCGCCCCAACTCCCGGAAGTGCCGAGTAAGCAGCCGTGACAATTGAATCTAGTGTAGTCGGATGCAACACATGACTGCGGAGAAGATCTTTGGGTACTGAGGTGTCGGCTACCACTATAGTAGCCTCAGATCGCCGTTCTTTACCTGACTGGACGATAGACTTGATGTTTTGAAACATGGGTCCATGGTTGATGCCGACCGACCGCAAGTTGGCGAATAAATCGGCGGGATTGATGAGACGCGTGTATCCCATGATGGTATTGCTTCTCTTCTTATCTACTTTCAGCAACGGGGCTTTCGTCAAGTCCTCGAACTCGACATTAATGACACCTTTGGCATGCTGCGTCCACCGATTATCTGATGTAACAGAACACACCTCAAAATGCTTCCAGCCGCGGATGCCGATGGCTTTGCCACTTACTGGGCGAAGGATAGTCTGGATCTCGATGCCGTCTACGTTGTCTGGTATCACAAGACCTTGTAGGATGTCGATATCGCGTAGTCGGTATCCCGAAATCTGTTTCGAATCCGAGGTCCCGGCCTCCGTATTCGTAATCTGAGTCACGGCTTCGATAGCAAGACAGATGTATCCAGCACCGGGATACAGTATGTTGGACTGGACAACATGGTCACGGATCCAAGGTATCTCGGCGACACGAACGATCTGTCTCCAAGTCGGAGTATCTATATTAACTGCGGGAATAGGGGAGCCGAGGAGGTCGTGTGGCTGCTGCTTCCTCTCCCGGATGGCTCTATTAAGTCGTGACTCAACCCAGTGCCTCTTTTGGTGGTTCCAAGGATACGAGGGCAGGTCACTTAGCACCCGTACGTGTGACGGTCTTCCCGATGGGAAGTTTATAGCCTCCATATTAAGGTGGCAGCCCTCTCGTAGGAGGTTTGCTGCGAGTGCCTGCATGCTGTCCCGCGCATTCGTATTGCGCACAAGGCAGCCAAAATACGGGAGTTGGAGGCCATTGAACTCGGGAAGCTCGAGTATTTGCCGAATAGGTCCCCCAAGGGCTGTATGTGGGCCAACTTCGATTATAGCGTCCACACTTGAACCAGAAGGATCAATGTCTCCAAGTACCATATCGGTAAAGGCATCAATGAATTGGACGGGCTTGATTAAGCTTCCAACCCAATGTTCCGGGTCAGCGATCTCGTCAGCACTCAGAATACGACTACCAGTTACCGGTGACGAAAACGCTACTGAGTCTAAAAGGTCGTTGCTCATTTCATCGCCTGCCGTGTTCCGAAGTGCCTTTAAGTAGGGACCAGCGACTGGATGCATACTAAACAGGAGTTAGCCAATTTGACAACTAAGGACGGCTCCGACGTTACGAATTTTTCCCTCGAAAGCTTCCCCACTGCGTCAAACAGTTGAGAACAAGAAAATGGAAGTGGTCTTCATACTGGTGTGAATGGTAGCCAGTGTCTACCTTGAGCCGGCGAGCAAAAACGCTATCAGCCTTAGCCATCGCCTCGATTTCCTGCACGGCGGTAAGGTCGCCTGCAACTGTGACACTCGACGGACTGTTGACACAGGCAATAACAGCCTTGCCATTACATGTAAGTCGCTCCAGATAACGCTCCGTGTCTTCTAGGCTGAGCCCGACAGCGACCATACCGCCTCTTACGACACCACGGAGACCCTCATCAGCGGCCATTACACTGCGATAGTACGCAATTGCCATCGCGTTCCGATAACCAATAGCCCCGGCAGTGTAGGCGGCCGCAATCTCTCCGCTAGAGTGACTCGTCACAGCAGTGGGCACGACGCCCCATGCTTTGAGTAGACGCACTAGCGATATCTGTAAAGCTACGCATATCGGTATGCTTAAGCCGGTCTCGTTAACTCGACTACTCTCCGCATCACGAGAGAGCTCATCCATCAGGGACCAGTCGGCGCCGAGTTCCTTCAAGTATCCATCAGCCTCTTCGAGTGACGCTTTGAATATCGGATATGTGTTGATGAGTTCTCTCCCCATGGCGTTCCACTGTGCGCCCTGGCCTGTGAACACCATTCCAATCCGAGGTCGGCGTGTTGTCCGGCTGGGCTTGAATTTGGGGGATTCCAGGGCCTGAATAACCTGATCGATGCCTTGCGTATATGAGACCGGATATGCTGCCACCCAAGGAAATATTGTGCGGCGCTGTCCTAGGGTGTATGCAAGACTTTCTAGGAGTGATGCCGCGTCTATTTGCGATTTCTGTTCCAGATACTCCTTCAAGTTGGAGACCATATTCAGACAAGCATTCTCATCTCTAGCGCTTACAATGAGCAGTTTGGTTTTATGATCCGGTAACGAATATCCATTTGTCCCGTTAGTATGAGTCGTTTGCCCGCCGGTCTCCGCAACGCCGTTACCCAAGACATCGCCTAGAAGCCATCCGTCTCCGTGTTCCAAGATGACGTGGGAATTACTTCCGCCATAACCGAAATTATTAACCGAAGCTCGACGGATACCGTTGGGGGTCGCTGGCCATTGTTGCAATTCCGTCGCTACCTTAAGACGCCACGCTTCCAGGGCAAGCTTTGGGTTGGGTTTCTCAAAGTTAATGCTAGGTGGAATCATACCCTTCTCCATTGCTAACACAGTTTTAATAATGCTAGCAAGTCCACTCGTCGTCTCGGTGTGGCCAATGTTGGTCTTTACGGAACCGATCAGCAAGGGCTCCTTTTGTAACCTCCCGGATTGGAAGATGGCAGCAATCGCTCGCGCCTCGATAGGGTCGCCGGTCTGCGTGCCTGTGCCGTGCGCCTCAAAGTATTGTGTATCCACCGGATTCAGTCCGGCCTTGCGGTAACAGTCACGCATCAATGTTTCCTGCGCTACCTGGCTTGGTGAGGTGATGGTCTCTGTCTTGCCGTCTTGATTGAGCTGCGACTCGCGAATTACTGCCCGGACTGGGTCTCCTGCTGCTATAGCATCCTTCAGGCGTTTGAGTACGACTGCTGCAACACCTTCGCCTCGACCATAGCCATTCGCTCGCGAGTCAAAGGCAAACGATTTGCCGTCCGGAGAAAGAAAACTTGTCCACGCCATTAGTAAATTCAGGCCCAGCAGGTGTAAATGATCAACGGCTCACCCTAAGCTATCCATGGTCTTGAACATGTCCGGGTTCAACAGCACGTTGGCACCGTTCACAATTGACATGTCGGCTTCGTTGTTCCTTAAGCTCTGAACCGCCTGATGCAGTGCTACTAATGTCGTGGAGCAGCCCGTGTCTATAGTCATACTCGCACCCCGAAGGTCATAGAAGTGCGAGATACGATTTGACGCCATAGCCGAGCCGTTCCCTGTAGAATAAAATCTGTACAGATTATCCTCGTCGCGTGTTATACTGTCCTTGTAGTCGTGGAAGAAGATGCCGGCAAACACAGATGTGTTGGAACCCGCAACTTGATCCAGCGGAAGGCCAGCTATCCGATACGAGAGGTTAGTGGCTGCCAGGGCAAAGCTCGTACCTCGACCATTTCAGTATCAGAGTACTTACCACTTTCTAGTGCTTCGTACACAGATTCGAGCTGGAGCCGAAATTGAGGGTCCAGAGTCTAAAAAGGGGGTCACGTCAACCACCATTCCACGCATAAGTACAATTATCTAGGTCTCTCACCGACGCAGTTTCCGCCGAGTAATTAAAGAAAGCGGCGTCGAATAAGCCTAGGTCTTCCTCGAGAAAGTGTCCTCCTCGAACGCTTGTCTATTCTTCAAAATCAGCATTGCTTTCGAGCTGAAAACTAGACTCATCGGAAGGTACCCACGGTACTGAGCTTTTCTGAATTTGGGTGGTAAGACCCTTCGATGTTGAATCTAGAAGGGGGGATTTCTGACCACGCACTCCTTCCTTCCGCTAACATCTTCCATAATCTCTCGGGATTGGTGGCGTCTCCAGCAAACTTGCAGCTCATACCGATAATGGCAATGGGCTCGCTGGCCCAGCTGTCACCTGTGGTACTCATCTTGACTTGTATTCTCCCGATTCCACGTAGGCTGGAAGATACGTAGAAAAAGAAGAACGTCGACTGTTTCCTTCCGAATGAGAGACGAGAAAGATTCGTTGCCGTTAAGCGTTTCTTATTAGAACAGAATCGTATTATAAGAAATGCAATAGTATATACCCCTTAACAGAAGCGCACCTACGGATTGTCGAACTATGTGGACTTTCCGTCAATGATCTGGCACGAGCCATCATGCCGCCCCTGAATGGTGAGTAGGCAATCAATATGAGGGTATTTCGGGACCCCAAATTCCTGCGGTGCTCACAGAAACTTGATAATTCTGAAGTTTGACCTAGTACCGCAGGGTGCTTGTAGAGAAGAAAGTCCGTTATATTATCACTGACGTTATGGGTAAGGAGCATGAAAGTCCGGTCAGTCATTGCTTAACCCCAAATTAGATGCAGTTTCGAGCTATTCAGATCAAAACCAATGAAGACAAGCGTTTTTCTCCAACTTATTCACAAGCATCTACGAACACAATCTCACTACATTTGTGACCACCGTTAACGCTCAGGATATCAAATCATATGCAGCCGGAGTCACTGATCGGACACACCCACCCTGTCACATTCATCGCTATATTAACGTCTTGTTTTACCTAAGTATGTTTATGTAAGACTCTAGAATTTGGAGCTAAACGTACATTTTCATATGTATCTGTGTCCTTCGGTCGTGCCGCGATGTCATTTCAACATGCGCGAGGACTAAAGTGGCTATGACTTCAGAGTACGGATGAGTACCTACCTACCTCGGATGAGTCCAGTATGTTGAACGGGATAGATATTGCCATCTCAATACTCCAAAGATCTACGGTTGCTTTCTACTGACGGAAAGATGCGTTAGGACAGTCGGATATCGGATGTAGCCGATGCCAAACGTTCTGCACCACGCCGGCTGCAGCTGTGACAATATCATATGCAAGGCCGTTTTCGGTCAATGAAATTTGCATGGAGAGTTGCGAATGCAGGTTGATCGAGAACGGAAAGAAGCAGGCGACGGTACCGTGCAAAATCGGATAGTGACAGACGCGTTCTGAACTCCCAACTCCGACCTGTAATACATCTCTTAGAAGTGGCATGGGTGCCTCTTTCTTTTCCGTTTGAAGCAAGGCGCTACTCTCTCGACAGTCTTAGAAAGCACTTTATGAGCATGATATTTTGAGATGCTTTATAGAGTAATAGATTCGATACTTACCGCAATGCATGAACGTGACGAAGATGGACGCGCGCGTGGTATTTACTACCAGAATAAGAGACAATACGATTCATTGGATTCTTGGGAATAAAAAGTTGGGTGTAGCCGTAGGAAACCTGTTCAGAAAAAACCAGGCTTGGATTAAGGGAGAGTGTTGTGCTAAGCATGTCTACCTTGTTCCAAGCTGCACTTTTGTTGACGCAATCTCGAAGCCGTACCCCCACTGCCAGCCTGACTGACTCAAAGAATGATTGAATACAAGCCAGGAGATGGCTTTGTTGACAATAGAAATTAACTTTTTTTTCCCTTGCAAAATGTACCTCAAGCTCGCATAGCCGATGAACCTGGAACTGATGGACTGCCATTGCCAAGTTACACATCCCAGTGAACTTCAAGCATCGATAGCTGAGAGTCCATGGTCTCATACACCTTATGAAGGACGAATCGCTTATCTGCCGCTGCGAAAAGCGATTTCCATTCGTCCAGATGTCGTTCGTAGCTGTTGAAGTAGAATTTTACCGCCATGTCAACCGACCTAGTGAGGTTTTGTCAGTACCTAAAGCATACAAGTACACCTGTTATACCTGACAGTTGCATACCTCATAGTTCGCTCTCTCCATAATGGACTGGCACTGCCTGGCTCTGGCATACATGCGTCTTGGATGAGGATCTTTGCTCCGGGCCGGAGGGCGGGGATCTGAGCTTTCAAGATTTTGACAGCGTATTCATCGCCCCAATTACGGAGGACCATGCGGAAGAAATAGACATCTGCCTGCACCGTCTGAGGTTCAAAGGTCTCGTGTTTCATGAACTGGACGCGCTCTTTCAACTGGTCGGGAACAGCGGAGTCGGCGCCTTCAATGATCATGGCCAAATCCTGGACAAGTAGCTTGACGTTTTTAAACTTGCTTGCCAGGTCGATCGCGACTGAGCCTCGTTGCCCACCAACATTCACGATTTGTACGTCTCCGAGGGAAGCCCAATCGTAGGCCTTGGCCACATAAGCGTCTCCGCAACCCGGAACATAGTCTAGGGATTTCATCCCGCTTGCAAAACGCATCGCCGCCTCAGGGTCTGAGCTAATGACTTCGAATACCGACTTCCCTTGGTTGGCAAGGGCGAAGCCCTACGAAGATTAGTAAAAGGGGGTAGCTCGAATTTGGATTTTCTGTGAACGGATGGATTAGACATGGAACATAGTCTAGACTCACAGTCTCATTGAGTTCTTGGGAGGACGGCCATTTCTCGATCGCTTCTCCGACCTAGTGTAGAACGTCTGGGTTAGAATGACGCTCTCTGTGTTCATATAAATGGGGCATCCTTACTCTGGGGATAGCTGGCCAGGTATCATGGCTTTCAAACGAGGCCCAGCCACTGATTTCTGGGCGGGCTAAGAACTTAGAGATCTTGGTATGTGCCACTATACCTGGTTCCGGTTCTTTCAGGATGCGCATGGTTATCGCATGTCGAAGCAGGCGTCTGACAAGTCCCTTATCGAAGTTCGTTTTCTCAGCGATATCTTCAAAAGAGACCTGGCTGCCAGAAGGGATCATGCCCAGAATCTTGAACCGGACAATTGAGTCAATGCTGACGACATTCGAGACCTTGAGAATATTAGTTCCATAGCGCCTAGCTGAGCCCAAGAGGTCCTTACGCTGGCAAACTTGTAGATGAGCATCAGAGGTTCCAAGAGAACCTCATGGAGCTCAGCCGTTGCGTCGAGGATATCATCCCGAATATGGCGCAGATCAGAAGGGAGGTTTGGAGGGCTATTCTCGTCAAAGGATGGGGATTCCACTCCCTGGGCCGAAAGAGATTTTTGCAACTCTGCAACCGAGCTGCTGATCTTTGCAGCTAGTGCGACGATGTTGGTGTCGGGTGGTGCCATTTTGACCGAGAAGTAAGATAGCAATATGTCAAGAGTACGAGATAGAGCTTGAAAGAGAGAGAGATCCGATTATTGAGCTCTGCTTCTTTCAGATTTGGATATGGGTGGCTTAGGTCTTTGCTCTCCTCATTCAACCCCGCTTAGCAGTTGGAAAGGGATCTATTACTAGGTAACCAACAGCAGGCTCCACGTCATTCGGCCCCCTAGATAGAGTGTTTGCGTTTAATCTTTCGCATTCACATCCCTTTCAGCCTGACTAAGCCACATCACCAACACTTGGCACTACGGTCGGGAGACGAGGTTGTAATATAGGCGCCTTTCTCATACGAACCAACAGCCTACCTATGCTGGCCAACTTCCCCCGCTCAGAACCTCCCTCTTTCAAACTCAAGGCTTGTTTCTCCACTCTCAGCGTCTCACGTCCATTACCACTGCTAGCGGTTCGCTGGTGGCTCAAGATCCACGATGGCTACATCCCAGTCCCTCGAACACGATTCCTCTTCCGGGCTCGCTCCGCCGCCTCAAGCTATCCCTCAGCTTGTTGACAGCACAGATTCCGACGCGAAGAGAGGTCCGGTTGTTGTTGAGTCGGCTGTTGTTGAGTCGAAGCCCAATCCCGAATACGTGACCGGCGTCAAGCTCGCCATCCTCGTAGCCACTGTCGGGTTTGTCAGCTTCCTCATACTCCTAGATCTCATGATCGTTAGCACGGTAGGCTGCGTCTTTGGATTTTGAGCTTCTCACAAGCTGACCGTGCAACCTAGGCCATTCCGAAAATCACTGACGAGTTCCATTCCCTCGGCGACGTTGGCTGGTACGCCAGTGCATATCAGTTTGGAAGGTAGGCCTGGCCCCATCCGCGTAGACATGCCCAACTGTCTCACATTGCTGCTGTTGTTGAAGTGCGGCACCGCAACCATTGACAGGAAAGATCTACAAGTACTTCAACACAAAAGTTCGTATACAATCTGCGCCGCCCTACGTTTCAAGCTCTGATCTTGCCTTAACAGTGGACCTTTTTGGTCTGTTTTGCCGTGTTCGAGGTCGGCTCCGTCGTTTGCGCTGCTGCCAACTCATCGCCCGCTTTCATTGTCGGTCGGTTTATTGCGGGCTTTGGTGGCGCGGGTGTCGCTACTGGCACTATCACTATGGTATCGAACAGCGCGCCTCTTGAAAAGCGAGCAGGTGAGCGAGATTGATCATAACACCTGACGAGGTATTGACGCGTAGTTCTGGCTAGGACTGTTGGGCTTCACTATGGGCTGTGAGTCCCGCACCACTCCTAATCCGGTTGCACACGACTCGTGCTTACTGGCAATCAACAGTTAATCTGCTCGGAATTGTTTTAGGGCCTCTCATCGGAGGCGTTTTCACGTCCTACGTTACCTGGCGTTGGTGTACGCTTACCCCCTTTCCCAGCTTTCGAACAATTGGCTAAGTAACTACATATGCCAGGTTTCTATATTAACCTACCCATCGGTGCGGTAGCGGCGCTTACCATACTTGTTCTACGGATTCCTGAGCCGACAATAAAACCGAGTGCTTTGTCGCTGCTGCCGAGGCTGCATCACTGTCTTGATCTCGTTGGCTTTATTCTATTCGCGCCTGCGATTTTGCAACTACTCCTAGCTCTTCAATTTGGCACCCAGACCTATCCATGGAACTCTTCTCAGGTAATCGGCCTCTTCGTCGGCGCAGCTGCAACCTTCGCCGTGTGGTTTTTATGGAATCGATATCGCGGAGACGACGCAATGATGCCCCGTGCATTGATCAGCCAGAAAAATGTTTTGGCCTCTGCGTTGTACAACGCCTGCCAGACGTCAGCGCTCTATGCAGCCATTTATTATCTCCCAATCTATTTCCAAGCTGTGAAAGGAGCGAGCGCAGTACTGAGTGGCGTATATCTTCTTCCGTTGATTCTATTCCAGCTTCTATTCGCTGGCGCTTCAGGCGGCGCGTGTAAGTTGACGAGCATCTGTCTATCGAAAAGTTGGCGTCGGTATTAACATTCAACTTAGTACAAATAATTGGCTATACCATTCCTATAACTCTCTTCGCTTCAGTCTTCCTCTCCACCGGAACAGGTCTTCTCTCCCTTCTTCAACCCGACACCTCGACTGCCCGTTGGGTGGGATTCCAGATTCTTGTGGGTGTTGGCTTTGGGGCAGGGCTGCAAATGGTATGTATTCTTACGCAGCAGCATGCCTCCAATGCATAATTCTGACTATTTCTACCATTACCAGCCTATTATCGCCGTACAAGCCGCGATGGATGACGAAGAGCTAGCCTCCGGTATCGCTTTTATGGTCTTTAGCCAGGCGATCGGACCAGCTATCGCGACTACGCTCTACAATGTGATATTTCTCTCGAGTTTACCGTCGCAAATCGCCGAATTTGCGCCACAGGCGAACGTCCAAGCTGTTATTAATGCCGGCGCTTCCGGGTTTCGCTTAGTCGTCTCGCCTGCAGACCTGAACGGTGTACTAGTTGCATACTCAAACAGCTTAGGCCGCATCTATTACCTAGCAGTAGCCTTTGCAGCGATCTGTGGGATTGCCTCGTGGGGAATGGGATGGAATGATCTGCGAAAGAAGGAGGTGGATAGCACAGATGCTGATCCCTCAGTAGAGGAGGTCAAGGAAGGAAAAGATGCTAGTCGCTCAGTAGAGGTTAAGGAGGTAGCATGAGGTAAAGAACTGTCCTTTTCAATATTTCCAATACTTGCAAGCTCTCTGAGCTTGACACCATATTTCAGGTTTCTTCGAGCAAGTTGTTTAGAGACGAAGAAAGTCAGTTCGTCCATTGTATATTACAGACAAAGGCACGAATCCAGCAAGGGGATCACTCCCATATTTAGTTTTTATAAGTTTAATAAATTTAACGGATTTAGCACTTTTAACACTTTGGCGGTTGCCCGCAAATTAACAGCGCTGATTTGCCAAGTTACCTAGCAACGAGCCAGACCAAAAACATATATTCCATTGCAGCAGAGCAGTTTCCAACGGCCGGGTACTCCTCTAACCACAAGTACCGATTCGGTGACTCGGTGGCTTAGTGGTTAGAGTGCGAGAGCCCGGCCGTGCGCCCCCGCGCTATTCCAGTAAAATCCTCCCGAGGGTTTTCGTAAGCCAGTTCGAGCCCCCCCGGGGGGGCTCCCTGGCTGAGCTTTTTGAGCTTTTTTCACCTTTTACCTTTTTCGCTTTACTTTTTATTTTTATTTTATGCAATTCTTTTTGCCAATAAAATTAACCAATAAGCTCGCTTGCCATCCACTTCTTCAGCTTCTTCTAGCAGCTTGGAGGTTCTTCCGTAATGTGAAAGTTCGATTCTCCTATCAGCATGAAATACGTCGAAACAACGGACTACGTATTATTATATCATTACTTCCCCCGATCCCAAGACTGAGCCCTTATTAAGAATTACACGCATCGTCGTATCCTTAGATAGCTCAAGTCCTTCCCCCTTTCACTCCCATGCGAGACGGTTCTGTGATCCAGTTTCGTCATAATCCAATGCTAGATATCGTAGTAGTCCGACCTATAGGTCTTTAGATGCCTATGTCAGATAGGAAATAAATCCGAGACCTGAGCGTTGATATCGCAGGGCTTCCAAAACCACCTAGAGCAAGTAAATCCTCGTGAGTTTCGAGTACCTGATAGGTAAAGAGGGTTTCTTTTATAGAGCTGTAAAGTGTAGCAGACTTACTTCTTGCCGGTCTCCGTAAAGCAGCAGAATAGCAGCGCGATGGGCCAGCATATGACCGCAGCGCACACGGCGACACAGAAGCCGATGGTTGGGCCTGTATCGTAGTTTAGTTGGATGCGATCAGTGCATATTTGTCTGCTCTCCCGAGTCACGATTCAGAGCCTAACTTACCGATGATCTTGACGCCGCACAGGCCCACGCCTCGGCCGCACTGGATGCACACGACGGGAAAGGGAAGTCCGCAGTCAGACATCTTTAGGGCTTGTTGGATGAACGAAGCTTTTATCTGACAAAGGAGATGGGTCTTGGTCGGATGGGTGGCAGGGTGGATGGACGGACTTGAAGCTTTAACGATGACGTTGCAAGGGCTTGGCCGGAAACGGGTCAGTGCAGGGTTTGGGATTGGCCAGGTACCTAAGCGGGTGGGGGGGGTTTTAAGTAAGACTTGCTTTAGGATTTCACTTTCGGAAATCCTTGTAATTTTTTAAAGTCCTTATACTATAATATCTTAAAATTATTACTAATTAATTTTAATAAAGCTTAGAT
>JAOWAP010002388.1:0-16094 GCA_028565235.1 Hypoxylon lenormandii
GTCGCGGTCGCCGGGTAGCACGAGGTTCGGATCGGCCGCCAGCTGGCGGCTATCCTCCTTGTCAGGGCCCCATTTTGAGTGCGGGGTGTGAGATTTTCTCGGCTGGGCTATACGGCTCGCATGCGGCTTGCTGATCCTAGTAGGTCTGCCGACTCGGCCGTGCTGCTTGAGGGCCTGCTTACGACTATCGTCTCGAGCAAAGTGAGACCGAGGTATACCTGGCGAAGAATACAAAAGATCTATGGGATCGCGTTGCTGGCCAGAAGAAGATATGACGGCCGTCATTTTATAAGAAGAGAGTAAAGAAGATGCTACTAAAATGTATTTAAAATGTATTTGTGAACACGTAAAACAACGGGTCATGAAGCAAGGTCATGGGCAAAGGGCGTAGTGGATGCCACGGGCAAGGGCGGTTCATACGTAACTTGTTCTCGGTAAGGAGCAAAGGTTATTCTTCCAGAAGGGGAGAGAAGGGAAATGATATTTATAAACTCGACATGAATCATTGCCGACTCCAGTTTTTTGATCTAGTAATTAACGGAGTCATCGAGTGTGACTACGTCCTTCGATGTCATACCCGGCACCCCGGCGTTTGAGGCGTGTAAGACGATTGGCTAGACGTCCAGGCGAAATGAGTCACTTGAATCCCATCACCTCCCGCTTAGCCAAAACGAGTACTTGTTCTTGGGTAAAATCCCAGTGATGGGTGGCGCAGCTGATGCGTAGCAAGGCAGGTACTGCCTCACTCTAGCAAGCCGCCGGGTAATAAAAGGCGTTGGGGCCTAGGTCCAGGTGAAAAAAGGGTCAGAAGATATGTCAGATGATGGTGTAAGTGTAAGGGGCCAATTGACAATTGGCTCTGTTGGTTTCAGCCCTACGTAGGCAACACACTATCGCTATGATGTAGTGCGGCAATGAGTCAAAGAGGTAGGTAAAAGACTAATATAACTAATAGATAGATTAACATAGGACTATGAATGAAGCTGATTAAATTTTTTATCAACTGAAGAATTCTGGATCATCAACTGATGAGAGGCAGTAGGTTGCTTTAACATTCAGATGTCTCACAATGAGATGAGGTAATCCAGTATATCCACTCGATAGAACGATGTTAATTTCTACCTACATATCTTGGGAATCTACGTAGTACCAAATTCAAGTTTGGTCAGGGACGGACCGAGAAAACCGATCTAGTGCGCCAGCGGTCGCGCTATCTGACACCCACGATCACGTACATTAGGGGGGACTACAAGCTTATATTTTTTATTGTCTGATCTATAACAACCTTGGAAGATTAAGTTACTTGTCGCGACTAGAACTGGAGATGGCATCTACAAAGAGTATCCCATGAAGAACGAGTCAAATCCCAACCGGTAACCTGTAACCAGTCCCTAGACTGCTAAATCAAGGAAATATGCAGGTAATAAAACACGACGATCACCCCCGAATGACTCGTCATATTTAATAACTCCCGTGCTACTGTGGCGCACCATCCCATCGCTCTCCTTTCCGGAAAGCCACCTATGATACCTAATTGATGTCAATTGTCAATTCACCCGGATTTTCAATGACAAAACCACGTCGCTCGTTTTCGTCTCTCCTTCGTTTCGCGTTCTCTTCCTCGTCCTACAGCCTTCGGCCTGATTGAGCGAACCCATCACCCGGCATTCAAGATGCCTTCGCAGATGACCAAAGCGACGCTGGCTGCCGCTGGTCTATCCAGCGCATCCAACATCCTCGCCCAGTTCCTCGAAGCCTACCGAGACGGCCGCCCTTTCGCATTTGACGTCGCCAATTTCCTCCGATTCGTTGCCGTGACCTTTATTACCGCGCCTCCGAACTACATGTGGCAGCAGCTGCTCGAGCGCACGTTTCCCGCCTACGAGCGAAAGGCGCCGACCGGCGACGTCGAGAAGCAGAACGCGAGCGGCGAAGACGCGCCGGCGGATCGAAAGCCCAAGTTGAACTTGCGCAACACCATGGCCAAGTGGTTCATCGACTGCATCACGCTGGGCGCCATCTTCAACACGGTCGCCTTCTTCATACTGATGGGCATCATGAAGAGGCAGTCCGCGGACCAGATCGGGTCCAACGTTCGAAACGAGACGATCCCCATCATCGTGGCCGGATACAAGATCTGGCCGTTCGCGTCCATCATCAGCTTCAGCTGCGTGCCGGTGGAGAAACGGATCGTCTTCCTCAATTTTGTGGGACTGCTGTGGGGGATTTACATGAGTCTCGTCGCCTCTAGGGTTTAGAGGTCGTTGATCACGATCGATCGGCGCGTCCACACGAGATGATATTGTTGTACCTCCGATCAACGCACGGCCCGGCGGTCTATTCTTAGGACTGGATTAATTCGCATGTGGATTGTGTATTCGTACATACTGAATGGCGTCGACTGGATATCCGCTCATTCTGAAGTCTTGGGCAAGATGCGGCTCCAAATAAGCTTTGGGGCTGTCTTGTGCTGCCGACGGGGCAAAGTTTAGATATCACCAGGCCAAGTTCGCCGCAAGAAATATCATGCAGTTATCTAATCTTCGGACCAGTGTTTCGAAGGTGAATATCCCTCGATGGGATCCTCCAAAACTATAAGCTTACTACCCCTTTTCTCGGGAATGTGGCTGTGCTCGGTCTAGTGAATACCTACCTACCTGGTAGTCAAGCGTCCACATTTCTGCATTACTGTTCCTATTTAGCATCATACCTCCCTCTTCAAGATATGACAGCGACGTGTAGATGAGTCTATACTTCCGCTGACTCTTTCTGATGAAACGGTTTATTAAACGGGTACCGAGCTGGTAAGGTAACTGGTGAGATGCAATATGAAATTTTCTATCATGATGGATGTTGAAGCCAACCCTCCTGGCCAATCTTAGATCTAAGTGTCTAAGTTTTGGAATCTATCCTGTAATACTCGATGCAGATATGATCGGAAAATGCGACCCCTCAAACGACATTTAATAACGTGTCAGAAACCTAGTACCTGGTATATCCTTTCCGCACAGAGAGGTACTTATCCATTCAAGCGCCTGGCCTGAACGATTAGTCCTCTTTGGGAGACACCCATTGCTTGCCTTGGTCGTATTGTTTCGTACTCGGTCAAGTAGGAGAGAGCAATGTTGAGATCAAGCGTATGACTTGAATTTCTCTCAAAACCCCTTCCTTGGTACAGACAATAGAAACCGGTCCCTTTCCCACATGAGCCACACGACTGCGCCGGCGGGTCCTGCAGACACGCTCAACGCGGTGATTACGAAGGCTAGTTTAGCCCAGCTCTTCATCTTCATCGGCGTCTCTCTCGAGTTAACATAGAGCGCCGTCGACCAGACGATAGCGGCGGTAGACCCCACGTATTGGTCGTACAGGAAGAAGTCATGCATTCCGTTCGCCATGGATTCCATTTTCTTCGTCGACCAGAACGGCGGAGGGGCGAAAACTTTAACAATAGTCCAGGCCTCATACAGATGCGAAGGGAACGTGGACGGACGTAAGCGCACCGCCGTGATCAAGATGAGAGGAATGGTCTGCGATAAAACACACCAGATGAATGCGAATAAGTAAGCCTTGGCTAGCAACCCCTTTTCCTCAGATTTGGCTGAACAGACTGGAGACGGTGGATATCTGGTAGGGGACTCCTTGGAACCAAACTGCGATATCTTCCCCCGGTTTCGAATATCATGAAGCTGGAGCTGTCTCTTGAGCCTGGACGCCAGCAACTTCTGGAGAAGCATAGACCAAAGTGGTGATCCTTGCCAGAGCCCCCCAAACCACTGATGTACGGGATTTGTGAATAGCGGAACACTCATCAGGACCGCTGGTATAACGTAGCCAACGATGAGCGCTTGCGGCAGCACAGATAGCTCCAATGAATTCGACGTCGGAACTGCGTCTAAAAGGTCTGGCCCAACATCTTCAGCAACAGGTGAAGTAGTTAGGTGTATCATCGCGTAAAGGGGCATGGTACAACCGTAACTGGCAGCCTGCATCAAACAACCCCAAATAGAGAAACTAGAAGACGGTTAGGACATCTCGATTGGCTCGTGTAAATGCGACGGGTCCTTACAAGCGGAGAGGATTGGACTGGTTGCCACTTCGTAACCCTTCTATCGCAATCACAACAAGTATAGCCAGATACTGCCCTCCAAAGTGAAATGCATAAAGTGACAGCTGGGGCGAGCTTCCATCAGTGACATTAGCAAACATGACACTCGCCAATGTCAGAAGCTTATCCAAGAAGCTGATCCCTGTATAGCGATCCAGTATGTCATTAGAGGAGTCGGGGAGGTGATGTGGACCCTCCTCGCGGAGCCGAAGCAAGGCGTGATAGTAGCCATTGCGGAAAAGGAGTCCGTACAAGGCGTTTGCTCCAAAGACGTAGATAAAGAAAAGCGAAACAATGATAACACCCCTTCTTAAACTTGATAATGGAGACAAAGCCGAATTCCCCATGGTCATGTGGACCCCAAATGACTCCGCGAGAGACCGACTATAGACGCTTGGAACATCAACGTACACTGATTAGTAAGGAAAGGGGGACCTCCCAGACCGACAGCTACCTTCCCAGGCTAATGGCATACTATATGTATAGGTCGTGTAACCGACCAGTCTAGGAAGACGGGAAGCTACCTACATATAGGATATGTAAGGGGAAGCCGGGCGATAGCAGACGCCATCTTTTCATATGTCGTGGGGGAGGAACTCTCTGCCAAAGGAGCGGCGGATCAAGGTTCTTCCTTAGGCCATTATAACAGGCGCCCATTATTCATGTGTTGGCATCTCGAATGCTTAGGTCGAGAGACGATCCTCCTTGCACCACGACGAATGCGGCAGCGTCTCGAACGGTCTCTGCAGGCAGTTAATTAACAGCCTAATGACTCGTGTGACATCGCGCACTAACGTCCAAGGAGCGTAAACTCGTACCCCGACGGATTTCAGCCTCTCAGAGCCGAGTCAGGGGCAGCGGTTCCCGGGATGGGGGTGGCTTATGATGCCATCGCACGTTTCGACTCCGAACCTGTGGGTTCTTGACCGTAGCAGACCTGACCTGCCATTCGGGAAAAGTGACGTGGCCTTGCACATCTCTACGGGTGGAGCGCCGAATGCGAATGCAATGGCACGAAACGAGCAGGAGGAACTTTTGTCTAAAAATACCCTTTTGGAATGAGGTAGCTATTGCGATACGATATACGTAGATCCGAGGCTCGCCACGGACGAGTCCTGACTCACGACCAAGCAACCCAGGTTACATAACTAGGTCACCCCCAGGACCAACATCGAATATCTATCCGAGAGAGATAAGGTTCGGCCCGCTTAAACCCCTTTACCTCCTTCAGGACAGTCGTTGGTAACATTGTTGGTGACGATGTTGGTGACAATGTTGGTGGGATTTTACAGAAAACTGGCGTGATACCGAACACCTCTTGGGCATAGTGAACTGCAAGGTCTGATGTAGAAGAACAGGATTAGGTAACGACCCGCGGGGGTGGTATGAATGACGATTCATGTGATTTGTTAATATGTACTATAGTAGGACCCTGGGGAAGCAACCTACCTACCTAATCTGGACCCCAATGGCACCATACGAGCCTGCATGTATACCTTAGGTAAGCCCAAGAACTAGAAACTTATTGCGAGCCTCGAGTCTTTCAAGATATAGTACCTGTCTAAGAACAAGTCTGACATGTGAAAGAGCCAAAATCCACCGTGTTCTGAAATAAAGCTGCCGTCGAAACGCGGGACCTATCTTCGATAAGCAGCTGAAGTCGAGCTTGAGCATCTATCTCTGGGAAGACTGCCCCATCGTCTCCATCTCCATATATAATGTCCACTTATTATCTAGATAGCATGCATCGGTCAGGCTATCGCGGTTCACCTCGAAATTCCTGATTTTCTTTTTTACTATCACGCGGGTCCAATTTTTTTCAGAAGCAGCCCGACTACCTCCTAACCTACATAATAGAGGCGCGTCCTGCTGCGGATCGCCTAGTCATCACCACCTTAGGTGCGCGGCTATCGATATACATCACGGCTGAAAATAGGTTTGATCTTCGCCCTCTCGCACGCTTTGCCTACCGAGGGACGAGTCGTTCCACGTGGTCGAGAGGCAGCGGACCCAATTAAAATAAAAAATTGATACAAAAACTGATCCGGGAGACGGGGAAGTTTGGGTAACTGTCGTTTCGTCACTTGCAGGGCCGTCCCACAGTCCAGGGGCCAGGCCTGACAGTATCGGATAATCAGGATCCTATTTCCTGCCCATCCCTTGGCCTGCATATGTCTTGCCGACCCGCATGCAACCTTAAATTTTGACAAGTTCGCTAATCTCGGACTTCGCTATCGTTTAATTGTTTTTTTTGCTTGTACGTAAGACTTTTGATAACGGCTTCGTTGCGAAGTGCGGGGGAGTCATGAGAGAACCAGCTCTTGAGGGGTCTATCTTATCATATTAGAATGGGACACTGCATGGAATGGCTTAAGCCGTCTTATTGAGGAGAGCGCAACGGCAGCCCGTGGTAGACCGCGAGAGGAGCCAACCAGTCGGAGATACGTGGGGACATGGAGATAAGCAGGTAATGGGAAACGGGCTAAAAAAAGGAGATATAACCCGATACTGTACCGCTATAGGCGACACGAGGGCTGTATACACCCAGACGCAGGAGAGCATATAGAGGGATCGTGTCCGGCTTAATGGTGAGTTCCTTCACCGCCATAGTTCACGATACTTCCATCCAACACTGGCAATATAACGAGTAGCTATCACTTTTACTGCTCGAGATAAGTCTCGGAGCCGTGAGAGCCTTCCGGCCTCCCCCCTTTTTTACCTCCTTTTCGTGTAACATTACGTGCTTGGGGTAGGTAATTCTCGATTCCCTGTTTAGGATAGAGCGACAGTGAGACTAGATAGGGCCCGCTAAGAATTAGGCAGGTATAAATGATTAAATGATGCTTAATGGTGAGAAGTATGTTTTGTCCTACACTCGTTCATGTATATTGGGAAGAGGTTAGGTTTCCCGATCAATGACGATAATCTATGCATTGTGAGCACGAATAACTGCTCCTTGCCTCCCAAATACCGTGCATATGTTCCAGGCGGTTGGTCGATAATATTTGCGCACAGTTGGTGATAGATACTACTTGATGATCACATAAGCACCCCTGAATGCTCCCTATATTTTATTTAGATCATCAGATATCGATTATTTCAATCTAAAATCTTATTTCTGGTATACGTGAATGCTCTACTCCATCTCTAAGATCACGCGGTCTATCCTCCACAGGTTGCTACAATTATGTTGCCTCGTGGCAAGACTAATTTGTTATTTTTGTTCTTCAGCCCCAGTACATACCTGGTATAATAATGACTTGAATACCGAGTTTAAAAGATTGGCAACCTTTCTGAAGGAGTTAACCATTATCATCTACCTAGGTACCTGGAAGGGAATTGCCATTGTCGTGCCTTCTGGCAAGCTGCTTGGGACGGATGATAAAGTGCCTCTGTTGATAATTTTCTCCTTGATAGAGAGATAAATACCTAAGTCACCACACTACGGCAACTATTTGCGCGAAGATCCATTGGATCTCATCACCACCCAAGTACCTACCTAGGAGTACTTGTATACGTCTTAGACCCATTCAAAGGCTTCGCTTGTTAGAAGAATGGTATCTTATCACTGGATAAACTCTCTGTCGCAGGTGCCTCGAGAGAGAGAGAAAATATGCATGTATATATGAAGACGTATATTCATTTTTAAATTGGTGATGCCAGGGTAGGTCTTGGGGATGCCTTGAAGTTCGGGGTACTGAAATGGAACTTGTGACTAGATAAAGTCTAGGTATAGTCAGTTCTTGTGCTCGCTTGATATGATGATCCTGCTCGCAAGATATACTAGCTATGGGGTAAGGTGCCAAATTACTCTAGCCTCACAACGTCAAGGGGAAGGACCTAGCGCAAGTACAATATTAAATAGTGTATATAGAGTAACTGGATACTTGACATTAGCTAAATCGCTACATGGCAGCCGAGGACCGCCACGGCATAGTTCCGGTGAGGGGCCTTAACCAATGAGACTGCCATCTACCCGTGTCTGCAGCTAGTGTTTCTGCAGTGCCGGCCCAGCTGACCCGGTCCTACCATGTCACACTATCGGCTGAAGAATCGAGATGCGTTGCAGAAGCGAAACCCACATGCGGAGAGCTCTTTCGTGGATCTTACTACCGTACCAAGGGTGACACCGAGATCTGATACGACGGATCTACACCTTCAAATGGACAAGACAGCCCGGATACGCAGAGGCTGATTCGACGATACACCGATGGCTGAACCCACCCACCAGTGTATTCGATTCGATTATTTCAGTTCCCGTCACCTTTCTCCTTTACCGAGAGCTGACAGCCCCGGAAATCCGAAGCCTGTTCGTGTATACATATGAGAACTACATCACTAAAATTGATAGGTACCATATTCCATTCTAGGTCGCCCTTTTCGCATCGTACCCAGAGGGGAATATGCACATACTCACGATAAGGCTCTTGTTAAGAGAGGCTAACACTTGGGGTATTCTTGTGGTACTGTCGAACAGCGATTGTATGCCCATCTTGTGTATGTGCTACACGGCAATTCGGGCATTAGTAGTGCTACACTGTAGTGCTACACTAATATCCCATTACACCGCGAACTCTATACGCTAGGTACGTTAAATCTTATCCTGAGTCTGAGCTGCTTGGTGGCTTATCGCGACGCGTTCGATACGTTCTTGCGATCAGGCCTCTTGGTTGTCATCTCTTCACAATCCGGACTTTCTAAGTATAGGAAGATAGGTAGTATGCAGGATACTGCGAATACGGAATATCATTTGTGACATGTCAACATTGTTCAACGCTCCCCAAGCCTCCATTGACCTCACCTGCATGCCAAGCGCCATTCTGATGACACAATCCCATATCGGGGAGCACATACTCCGCGAGGCTAAATAGTGTAGGTAACTTCTCTAACTGCTTATTAATAGATTCGACCGATGCGGTCGTTGACCTAGCCTAGCTCTGTTCGAGATACCTAGAAAGCTAAGCTTCGAGACTATAACCAATTCCAAAGCCCCTTTACGTGACGTGAGAATCGCATGCCCATCCAAGTACAACTTCAGATCACCAGTGAAAATATCTCAGCCGTTTCTAAGAGAACTTCTAAGAGAACTAGCCTTCAGTGCTATATGTTAGTCATCTGTCAAAAATTGTGTTGCGAATAGGGGCTTACGAGACGATTGGTCGCAAGAACTTCACCGTCCTCGTTCTTTCGGATGGAGAGGACATAGTCCCGCTTCTGGTGCTGCTAAACTCTCCATAACCAGGAAGCCCCCTTTGTCGTGGTCGACTCCTCTCTGATTATGGTTGCAATTCGGTGCTTCAACACATGGGACTACCTGTTCTTCATAAACGCAGGTAAGTGTTCCGGGCTGGCCATTGTCGCAGTCGAAGTAAAATATATATAGTGTGCACATGATCGGACAAGAGCTCGGTTCAAGTCCTTAAATATGAAGAATTAGCGGCAGTTAAGAATAACTGGAAAGTAACTGACGATGGCTGGATTTAATCTTGGTGATGGAGTGAGTCAATGCTGTAGACGGTGCTGTGCGAGACAAGCAATCGATGAAGAATGCGAGAGGTTTATGTCCTATTTAAGATAAAGGGGTACCTGGCACTTTGCCTCATCTCAGCACTCCTCAGCCTTTATTTTGTAAGTAGTCCTTCAGTGCTCGAAAGCCACCGGCAGTGACCATGGTTCGTCGTTTACTTCTCACCATTGCCGCGAACATCTCTGTGTGGAGAGGCAGGATCCCTGCTTGCAGAGATACCCACTCGCAGTGATGTTCACTCGATGCGTCGTCAGTGGTGGTGATGAGACTACAACGAGCTTGCATTCTTATATTCTAAACAGGAAGATACTGGCGTATATCTATCTGACAGCTCACTCTGGACGCGGAGCGATGGGAATCTCAGGCGAATCAGTGGTCACATACCCCATCCTTCGTGGACGGGAAGATACTCTCCGCTCAAGCTAAAGCGTGTTCACCACATTGGGAAGCAATTGCATACAGGGTGGCGTCGATAAATTGCTGCAAGATGCAGTCGAAGAATGACAGAATGGCATGATGTCGGAAATTCTCTTCTTTCCGGAGATTTGGCATTGACTACAATCGGTTCTATCGACGCCGACTACGAGTTACACAGATACACCTTGGGTCTCTCGAGTACGAGCTTCTTTGGCAGCATCACGTATAAGATAAAGTGCTGCCAAGGTGTTTGTTCTCTACATTAGGGGCACTGGCGAGTACATTCAAACCAAGAAGTAACTGAAAAGCCACTATCAGCCGATTCCGTACGGAACCATACTAGTTTACTAATTTTAGAGATATCGTTCTACCCGACTGGTGATATATTAAGGCGACCGATTGATACCGTACGATTGCTCCCGAAAAGAGTAGGGTTCGGTCCCGATGTGTAACGTGGATTTAATTTGGCTTGTCCTGAAAAGCCACGCGGCCCACGGCGGTTAAGGTGCATGGATCGATACGGTCTCTTTGATGTCTGAGGAGATAATATTAGTCACTCCTGTGGCAGAAAGGAAAATAAAGTTGAAAGGAAGTCGGATATGTGGGTAGCAACGAGAGTCAGCATTGTGTATAGGGGTCGCGTTGAACTGGCAACGATAACTGGCAGCGATCGCGATCGAGGGAGAAAGAAGACTTATATAACCACATTTACGAACACAAAAAATGCCCGAACTGGGCGAGATCTACTACAGCCTTAGCGACTGACACCGCCGAAAGGGCTTGCTGTGTCAGTCGGATAGATAGGAGGTAGATAGGAGGCAGATAGGCAGCAAGAGTTTCGAAACGGTGTCTGAGCTTGTGCCAATTGACAATTGCAAGAATACAAGCCCGTGTTGGGGTGTGTCGTGCCAGCAAGCCACAAAGGTACGATGCAAGGAATTTCCCGGGGAAGGACACGATGATGGGAAACAGAGATCTGACATGTCGCAGATTAACCAGCGCCACGGCACCGTGGACAGTGCTAATTAAAGAAATTTGTCGCTGTGAGACCCTCCCAACCCGCCGAACGTACGCCCCAGTCACGATGCATTATGGAGAACTTAATAACGCCGAAGTGGTTCGACGGCGATTTGGTATGTTGGTTTAACAGCCTTACAAAATGAATCCCGACGTGACAATTTGGTGGTATTGACGTTGCTCTCATCTGTTATACGATAGTTTTCTTACGATAATTACAGGTGTTTCTCGTAGATATTAGTAGATATCTAAGATAATCGTACCGGCGAATAGGATATCCTAATACAAATAGGTAGGTGCTGATATATTCAACGCTAGCCGACCCGAAGACCTGTTCGGTTCGGGTAGTAGTGGTATCGGAATGCCGTCATGCCGTTAGATTTGCCCCTTTTGAGACATCTGTTTTGAGTGACGGACTTAATCCCGATGGCGGTGTTTACGGCCAGCTTTCAAAATGCAATAATTCCCGAGGTACGTACCTGGTAGGTAATGCCAGGAGTTCGCTTTGGAATCGCCTCACCTAAAAATTCACCAACTTTTTCTAATTAAACGCAGCTTATTTTGGACAGTCTGAGTTTAAGTAACAGCTTAGCAGTCACTTGGCGTTGGTAAGTTCTTGATAACCAGGATCATGCTCGGCAGTGCGGTTTACTTGAAGCAGCATCGTTGCGCAGATCAGCGGGGAGCGTGATCTCCGGGATAGGGCTCGAGATCTAAAAGACTGACATACAGCTAACTCTGCGCGTGTAGGTAGACTTAGATAGTTACGCATAGCCGGCAAGCTGTGAGTCGTATCGGAAAAGTCGCCGACTTATTCGATCATAGACTCGATGAGGCTCAATCGAGATAATTACTGATTACTGACTTCGATAGATACCCATAGGTCCTCTCGACCTTGCCTAGTAAGTAGTTTAATGAGTCCGTTACCTATGATACGGTCTTCGTAGACGTCATCTACCATGAGTTCCAAGTCTTGATTTCCTGTTATGTGGCTGATACGTCGAGTAGAATGAACGTTAGCGCATCCACTGGTGCACATAATTGTGCCCCTTATTCAGATAAGTCTAGGCAGGTCAGGTACCCAGGTAGACATGTACTGCCGACATGGACAAAATCTACAAAACACACGTTTCCATGTTACCCAGTGTTCTCATAATGCACTTTGCATTTGATGGAATCGACATTCTTAAGACATCCATCTTCGACCTCGAACCTGTTCCTGTTCCTGCGTCAAACCAGACTGCCTCTACGTACTCCCTGCGTGACTCCCCCTTGTTCAATGCTCAGTCAGCCAATGCGCCAATCTCAACTACGTATTAGGTAGGTAACGAATGGTCCTGATTCATTTCACCATCGACATGAGCCATAGTTCGGCAAGACTCACTTTCTGACTTTCAATATGGCATACCTTGATTGCCATCCTCGGGAACCTAAGTCAGGTACGTGGTATTAGATCAGGAACAGGACCCGCCGGCATCCCTTCGTGAAGCTGGTGAAAGATACATGGTCTATAGTCCTATCTACCTAAGTTTTGAGGTTATGTATCTGTCTCGTCACCTCTATAATCGTTATCGCCACTGTCACTTAGGTAGCGAACCGTGATGGTCTTTAATATTCAAGTACCACTCAGCCTATTATCACAGTGCATCTATATTGATACATCAGTGCGTACCTATGAGCTATCTAAGTGATGGTGAACGGTTCGCGACTTAGAGCCTATGTCTTTATTAGTGTTGCTCTTGACAGCATCGATAGCATCGACAGCATCAACAGCTCATTAAACTCGCCCTAGCGAGTCGTCCGTCGCATTTGCATTGATCTTTTAGCGGCTTCAGCACTACCGTGTCCTTGTCCTGAATATCTTCATTGTGCTAGGCCTAAGCTTTAGCCAATGTCTGGTGTTTATTGCTCAATGGTCGTAGGCCGACTAGGGACGCCATGTCTCTAAATCGACTCATGTCTTACCAACGACAACCCCATTCACAAAAGCACAATGCGGGGCTATATGCTCCATTCCTGAATTCCCATTCCATATGGGTGACGGCGACTTTACAGCTCCTCTCCTGATACCTGATAGCTGATAGTGAGCAGGTTAGCGAAACTCTCTAACACGCTTGTCTCGCAGATCTCTGCGCAGTACGTGCCATGTAGAGCCGGTGTTCATGTCCATGCGAGGTTGATAACGCGTGTGCATACTTACGGGTACATAGTGATCCAAAAAGGAGTCAGTTGGCTGGCTGTGGCTGCTTGCTACCTACTGCTGGGTTTCTGTTTGTTGTGCAGAAACCCTGCATTTGTTTTCTAAATTTACTCCATAGTGATCCTCTGTAAGGTCCAAGATCTAACCAGCCGTGGCTTTCAACTCATGCGTGTTGGTTACCATGTTACAAGGATCTGACGTTGCAAGCTCGTCCCGAGTTCTTGGGTCCTAATGTATTCTTCGACTTGTCAACCCAACTGAGGGGGCGTAGCGACGAATGACCCTGTGGAGTGGTGAAAATACGGACAATGCAAGCAATGGATTTAAATGGGTCTCATCTTCAAGTTAGGCTGGTGGCTTGAAGACAACGGGTTGCACTATATGTCTATCCTTTCCCCATAGTACCCGTATGCTTCAGACGCCGCTCTGCCACAACCGCGTCCTCATTCCTGTCCTCCATCATTTTCCTGCCATTCGTACCCTTGCGGGCGAATGTCTGGGTATATTGGCCGAACCATCCCAACTTAGTATTTGCCCTGCGACCTAGTCTGTCTCTGAAGAGGTACATCTCTCTCTAATCAGGACATCACCTATCTTTGTCACCCTTATATCTATTTATCTATCCCCTCATTCCTCCACTACTCCTTGAAGCTTTCCCTCCATTGCATCTATCAACACCCTCGAATCTCGACAGCATTCTCATCGCCGGATACCTGTTCTGGATTGCAACGCTTGCTCTAGAACCTCTTTAGCTACGAAATGGACATGCACATAGATCTGAAAGTGGGATTTGACGAGGCTTTCAATTTCGATAGTCACCTACCTTACTCATCGTCGACTGGTAGCTTTTCTTCAGCCTCGACGGCTAGTTCTATGCCAGAGCCCTTTACACCGACATCTGGTCGATCAACCCCTGGTCTCCGATCCGTCTCGATGGAGCACGAACACATGCACTACCCAGCTTCGGGAGGGTTCGAGCTAACTCCGCCCTCCTCGGCTTTCGGTGGCTATTATCCACCCGATGTCAAGGCGGACTTCCACCGATACATGGACTACCATAGTGCTTCTCCGAGCCCAAGCCGAAAGTCTAGCATTCAGGCGCAAGCCATGGAGATGGAGTATGCCCCCATGATGCCGAACACCTATCCACCATTGTCGTCTCAAGACCACGGCCTTGAATCAGCCAGCTCTCAGCACTTGAACCACTACTCCTTTGCGGATTATGTCGCATCTCCTCCATTTCCCGTATCAACATCCGGTTATCCCGTCGACAATACTGCAACATGGACGTGGACAGGAGACAGCCCAGTATCACTGTTCGGTAGAGGGCACCAGTCGACATCACCTTCACCTGCTAATTCTCTCCCACCCCGGGATCGCAATAACTTGACACCTTCATACCTCGCCAGCCATGGAAGAAGACGAGTGAATATGGACAAAGTCCAGCAGAAGTCCAGTGCCCTACACAGAGCGCAGGACAGGTCTGGTGTTCGGATAGAACGGATCGCCGCCGCCACTTTTAAATGCAACTATCCAAACTGCCAGAAGGGGCCTTTCAAGAGACAGGAGCATTTAAAAAGACATAAGATCACGTATGAAATTAATCCTCTATCCATGCCTTTCGAATAATCCACTAACATAGTAACTAGTAAACATGCTGAGAATCCGATGACTATCATAACACCTTGCCCAATCTGTGAGAAACCATTCAACCGCAAGGATAACTACCGGCAACATCTCAAGCTCCATACTATGAAGCATCGTCCAACTCGTCGTACCGATTACCACCCTGACGCCCAGGCCATACTGGATGACGAGATAAACAAGACCAAGCAACGCAGCCAACTCAAGAAAAAGAGTGCAGCAGTCAAGGATGAAGAAGAGCTATAGATACCCGCCGTCGCAACTATTCCCTCAACCACTATACACACACGAGATTTTTGAGCAACGCGGTGATGAATTTTGAGAATACGCTTTTAGGCTATATCAACAACCGTTTTGGTACTGGAAAATGGATACGGCGTCAAGGAGCGGAGTTTAGGGTTGATTTACCCCCGTGATTTTGCATTGGAGAATAGCTAGTATGCTATTCCAGGGCGTCTTGGAATTTTTGCAACCGGTAACAGGCGCTTGGGAGATCAATACCGATATTTTCTATTTCTTGAGGGCACTGGCTATATCGGCACCCCGTGGGTGCCCGAAGATTTGGTTTCTTTTCTTTTCTCAATATATGGCGGATCAGTGTACGGGAAACTCCCTTTTACTAGCATTTTGGAAGGAAATAAAAATTTAGCATAGGATATCAACAGTTGATTTATGGATTCTGGCGTCTCATCTCTCTCCTTTCTTACCAAAACTACGTACCTAGGTAACCTATCAAGATATCTATTAGTAATGCCTCACTTCTTGTAACATGGCGTATATCTAACGAGCGATCTGGTAAAAAAAACTAACATTCTCAAGACTTTCAAAGGTCTGAGATACCCCGCAGAAGCTAATCTATGACAGGTAGAAAGGCAAGCAATGTCTCAAGTCGTTTGAAGACGTGATTGTCTGATGTAAATGGCCGAGACAATGAATAACGAGCCTCAAATTCTCCAAGTTGGTCCAGGTAAGTAACCACTCGGAAGTTTGTGTATTTCAAGTTGAAGGCAAGTGGCTTTTGATTATCTGCATAAACTATACGGTTTGTAACTACCAATATTTTCATATCCGTATTGAAAGGGGAAATTTGAATTGTACACCTGATAGACTCTTGACTCTAAACTTATCGCTACTTCTTACAGCGCCAATGTTTTAAATACTGGAAACTTTTACAAAAAGAT
>JAOWAP010002415.1:0-16085 GCA_028565235.1 Hypoxylon lenormandii
ACCTATATTTCAGCATCATAAACTAAGAAATTGAAATTTAAAAAATCATACCTTTATGGTTACGTATCCAAGCTCTCAGAATATCTACTTTCGGGGGGTTGAAGCGTTGAGATAATGAGATTGTTCTGGTAGAAAGAGCGCAATGCTGTTAAGAGCTGGACCATTTAATCTGACGCTATTCTGCTTGGAAGATATCGGATCGCTTATTATTGGACTACAATAGGAACCATGCAACCCTTTGTACAACTCCGTTAAGGCCGTTAAGAGCACAGGTTGGGTTCTTCTCCGAGATCAAGTGCTATGCTGTTGAAAGTCTAGCGTTTAGATAAATGCCCTGTGGCCCCCTGTGTCCCCCTGTGTCGCCCCGCTAGGAACCAAGTGCGGTGGAGTCCCCAGGCTAGAGGTAGCTGTACTGTACTACGTAGGTCCCTGATAAGCCCGAAGAGCTGCCACTGGCCGTGCGGAGTTAATCTAAACTCCTGGATTTAATGATATCATATGCCTCGATAGTAACCTCCAGAGTCAACGACATACCTATCGCTTTTCTACCTTTCTCTACCTAGGTAGCTTGAAGAGCCTCTGGAAACATGTCAACTGAAGCTTCGTCACTATCTTTGCCGTCTTCACGCATGCTTTCGTATGCTCTGACGCCGGCTCCGTCCAATCCTAATGCACCTGTTGTCCTCCTATCAAATTCACTATGCACGCCTTTTCCCACGTGGCACCTTGTTGTCTCTGAGCTCACCACTAGAGGCTTAAGCGTCTTGCGATATGATCCTCCGGGCCATGGAGCATCTACGACCCCGGCAGATCTCTCTTCGACTACATTCGACAGTCTGGCTGAGGATGTTCGTGCTCTTCTTAGTCATCTTTCTATTGACCGATTGCACGCTTGGATCGGCGTCAGTATGGGCGCAGCAACCGGCATCGTGTTTGCGGCCAAGTATCCTCATATCATCCGGAAACTAGTCGTGTGCGACACGATTTCGTGCTCTCCTGTCAATGCCGGAATGGACGATATATTCAGCCCGAGGGTTGCGGCGGCTCGCAAGATAGGCAAGATGGACGGAATCATTGATGGCACACTCGAGCGCTGGCTTGGGCGTGCATGGATAGATGCTCACCCGGACGAGACAAGCCGCCTTCGCCAGCTCATGTTAACCACGACTATCGACGGCTTTGAGACGTGCTGTGCCGCTCTTCGGAGTAGTACGTTCGATCTCCGAAAGAAGACAGAAGAAGCGGGTCAGGGCGTTGACGAGGCCTTGTTTATCGTCGGCGAGAAAGATGCAAACTTGCCCGAGGCTATGCAGGAGCTACGAGAAGGTGTCGAGCGAGGGTTGAAGAAGAAGAATGCTAGCGCTAAGGTGGACTTTCACGTTATCAAGAACGCCGGGCACGTATGCTACATCGATGGATTCGATGACTTCGTTGCTACCGTAACTCAGTTTCTCGGGTGAGGAACTGCCACGTCCAGTAATGGCATTACAGGTGTTAGTGCGAAAATAGAGACGATGCAAATAAAGCCTTATTCTCCTGAATGAGCCTACCCTCAATTCAAAGCCTGTTTGATCCGTATCCTGCTTCAACTAGGAAATGGGACCCCAGATCTTTCAATGTGGCAGAAACCGACAATGCCATGCAATCTCGAAACCCTTCTTCCAGTATCTTCGATGCATTCGCCACCCCATGCTCACCATCGTATGCTAAGCCCCACGTGCTGGCCTACCTATCCATGCCATGTCGGCCCCGAGGTAGAGAGCCCTGAAGATATCAGATCCTCGTCTGACACTGCCGTTGAAGTGCTTGTCACGAAGCCAACCATGCGATACGAAAAACAACTATGCCGTTGCACGAGAAGCTATGGACTTGGAGGGCTACCAAGCACTATATATATACAGAAAGTAAGGACAAAGGGTCCCACGAATCAAGGGGCTTAGCTCCTAAGCTATCCCTTTCCCTTATACCAGCAAGCCCGGAACCCCTATCCATACTATGGGGAAACCCATGACTCCCGCCTTGGCTCCAAGAGTGACCAATAAGCCTGTGGTTCTGTCTGGATGGCAAGAGCTAAAGGTCCTAGCAGTGCTATCAGTATCAAGGTTAGCCGGATTAGAGTGAATATTCTGGCGACCGTTGGAATTCTTGCCCCTGGAACGCTCTGTTGAGCGAATTCCGTCCCTTGCTTTGAAGTTAAGCTAACTCTTGATAAGGTAAGCCTCACCGCGCGAGCCGTCGCCACTCCGCTCATATGCAGCAATACTATCATTCCCAAGCCATCGCAGTTCTCGCCAAGGAGTCAGCCTCTGGTGGTCCGCGCTCTTCGTGCCGCTGGATCGCCAGACCGGACACCGACCGTCACCGAGTAACGCCGTAGAACACCCAGCGGTGCGTCATGTCAACTTCATCGGGAGCGATCGTCTTGATAGGATAATCGCAGGTTAGGCTGCGGCATGCCTGAAATGGTGTGTTCTCGAATTAGAAGGCAAGGCTTCCGTGATAATTCTTGACGATACGAATCTTGATGACGCAGTCGAGGCTGTTGTGCTTGGGCCTCTGGCGAATGTAGGGCAGGTTTGCATGTCAACGGAACGAGTACTCGTCCACAGTTCCGTGCCGGACGAGTTCAAAGGAGCTCTCCTACGGCACCCAAGATATCAATACCAGGTCTGTTCAGTCCCGCTTCCACCAAACACGTGCAAGCTTTGCTAGACGATGATGCTGTGGCATCAGGGGCCAAGTTGCTGTGCGGCGGTATATCTTCATCTGGGCCAAATAATACCATTATGCCGCGCCATTTTGTGGCTGCCGTAACACCAACTATGGACATCTTTCACAAAGGGAGTTTTTGGCCTGTCATTTGCCTATTCCCATTCGATGCCGATAAAGAAGCCGTCGCGTTCGCCAACGGCACCGACTTTAGCCTGTGCGCTGCCGTCTTCTCACGAGACGTGATGCGAGCCCTCGATGTCACACGCCGAGTTCGGGCCAGAATCTGTCACACCAATGGCCCTACTATGGGGGTATGGTGGTTTTGGCGAGATCGCAGGAGTTTGCGAGTTCACCTACGCTTTCTGGGTGGTTCCTCATAGTAGAATGTTATGAGCTTAGGATTTAATGGGGCGACTATTTGAGCGGGACTTCAGCGCTGTAGAACCTGAGAGCTTGAAGTATTGGGGAAGAGTAGCTGTAGCTCCCCTGCAGCGTCTTTTAGCGGACAACGCGTCTAGCACGTTTGAGTTGAGTAGCACCCTATTCTAGGCACCTGCCCCTATATCTCTCTTTGACTACCTGCCTTCCATTACTAATGCGAATCTACCTTGAAAATAATGTGCAATCTTTTAGAATCGATAAATAGAAATCTCTTGCATTGAACTACATCACCTTCAGGACTAGCGACTACCACCTAGCTGCCCTAGGTAGGCACTTGTAGGTGGGTGGGTATCTACCTAAATCCTTGTAACCCTGGTAACGAAGCTTCTAAGTATGTATGTATGTGCAGGATAAATAAATATCCATAGAAGCAGCAAAGATTCTTCAACTTTCTACTCAAGGAAGTGCTCACCTAGGGCTTTCTAATTCTTTCTGTCCTTTGAAGCACGAGGGCTATTCTACTAGGCAGACCTTTATCTCATCACACTCCTCTGCCTGAAGCTGCCCAAAAGCAGTTGCTGCACATTGCTCGCCTAGGTAATCTCGCCGCTTTAAATCCAGACTCCAGAGTACTTCGCTCATCACCCTCCGTCCATTAGTTCTAGCTCTATGGCGCGAAAGGAAACTATCCAGCACGCCAAGATGACGACGGATCTCGCGGAGAACATCTCCCAGAAGACTTCTAGCTTCATACATTCTACTAATCATCGAGACCTTCTTGACATCGTTGATTCGCTCAGGTCTCATGGCGTCAGTCACTATATTGATCTACCTCAGATAATCGTGTGCGGCAGCCAGTCATCCGGCAAGAGCTCAACGCTCGAATCCATCTCCGGCATTGCCTTCCCGACTGCGGAAGGCCTCTGTACTCGCTTTGCCACCGAATTGATCCTCCGCCGAGGTGACAAACCCGAAATCAAAGTCCATATTCAGCCTAGTGCCAACAGAAGCAACGATGAACGAGTCCGCTTGTCAGCTTTTTCCGGAACTGCGAAGAATCAGGATGACTTTCCTAAGATCGTCGAAGCTGCGAAGGAAGCCATGGGCCTCACTGGCTCCGAGGGCTCAAAGGTCTTCAGCGCTGATGTGTTACGTATCGAAAGCACGTCGCCATCCGCACCCAACCTAACTCTAGTCGACTTGCCCGGCTTGTTCGGCGCCTCCGACAAGAATCAGTCAGACGACGATGCCGCGCTCGTCCAAGACCTTGTGGTCTCGTATATGCGCCAACGTCGTAGCATAATCCTAGCTGTCGTTGCTGCTGACAATCCCTTCGCTAACCAGCCGGTAACGAGATTTGCTCGAGATATTGATCCTTCCGGCTCGAGAACGCTGGGTCTCATCACGAAGCCGGACAAAATCGACCAGGGCTCAGACAGTGAGAGATACTACGTAGAGTTAGCACAAAACTTAAACGTGAATCTAACCCTCGGTTGGCATGTCCTTCGTAACAGGAGTCACATTACGGCTAACGACACCACCGAGGAAAGGGACGAGAGGGAAGCCGAGTTCTTCACTAACTCAGTCTGGAGTGCCCTTGACTCATCGCAGCTTGGCGTCGAATCACTGAGGGCTCGGCTTCGCAAGATTTTGTGGAAACAGATCCAAACCGGGCTTCCAGGTGTCAAGACCGAGGTACAATACGGCATCAAGGATTGCGAAGCCAAACTGAAACAATTGGGAAAGGCGCGCAGCACCATGAGAGAGAAGCACACCTACCTCCAGCGAATCAGTAGCCATCTTTCTAAATTGGTCAGAGCAGCCATTGACGGGGTCTACGCTGACAAATTCTTTGAGCCTCTCCCTGATGAACAGGATGCCTTTGAGAGACGACTACGTGCACACGTGCAGAAAATCCTTGGCGAGTATGCTGAACAGATGCGTGATGATGGTCATGCTCTGGAAATAGTCGAAGACGATCTGCAACCGACCAGAAACTCGTACAGCCGGTACACAATGAGGGAAGATTACTTGGAGGTTGTAACAGACCTAATGGTCGAATGCCGGGGTCGTGAGCTTCCGGGGACCTATAGTCCAATCGTAGTGGCCGATTTATTCAGTCGGCAATGCAAACCCTGGCAATCCATCACGCAGAATCTGGTTGAGCAAATTCACGAGGCTGCCGCTAACCTTTTTCACAAGATTGTCTCCGACACATATGACGATAACACTGGTTCTCGCCTCATGAAAGGACACATCCAACCAGCTCTCCATCATCTTCGGCAGGATCTAAAGGACAAGGTTGACGAGTTGCTAGAGCCTCATCTGTCGATCCATCCAATCACATACAATAATTATCTGACCGAAACCGTCCAAGACATTCAGACGAAGCGTCACGACCGGTTATATGATGCGATTTCCGAGGCGACATGTGGTTACACCTCGGAGAACGCCCCGACTGCCAACGTCTCCTTAAACTTGCATCTGCTTCTCACCAAATTGAAAGTCGAAACTCGACCGGATGTCGAGGAATACTCTGCCTCGTTGGCAGCTGATGTCGCCGCAGCGTATTATCAGGTATTCAACCTAATCTTAGCAATCGCAAAATTCTGTTTGCTGCCGCGAGAGTTTGGACTGGTGCTAACACTTTGCAGGTTGCTCTCCATAAGTTCATCGACGATGTCAGCGTCAACGCTATCGAGACGTGTCTAATCCAGCGCCTGCCAGAAGTGTGAGTACTGCCCCAAGCCCGAACCTTGAAGATAAGCTTCGGTGTCGTACTAACAGCTATAATAGATTTTGCCCGGACGTCGTGTGGGATTTCACGGAGAAAGAGGTCGATCAACTAGGATCTGAGGATGACAATACTGTCAAGGAACGGAACGAAGCAACGAAGAAGTTGGCCATTCTCGAAAAGGGTCTAAAGGATCTGGACGCGTTCGTAGCACGATCCAGCATCCATGCTGTGTCAATGGAGTAAACATAAGAAAAGGGGCTCGACCCCCTATGGCGGTGTTACTGGACTTCTACCTAGGTAGCTTACCTGGTTACCTGAAGAGCTTCATTAATCCTTGTATCATGTCTAGGGCATGATACCACAGGTGGTCTGGTCTTAAGCACGGCATGTAGTCTATTTTACTCGCGCCGTATGTAGGATCCGCTACTGTTATGGTCATCTTAACACTTGCGAAACACCAGGCTTATACGTGAATTCTTGATTGGGTACCTGTTGAATAAATATCAACTAATATGCCTCGAGAGCGAAGCTGCCTAAACGTCCATCCCATTCGTGGAAGTAAAGATTACTTTAACTCCTCACGTCGTTATATGGTGAATAAAAGGTGAGCAAAGGCGGGTGCGATCCTAGTAACAGATTAATCCATAGATACGAAACAGGTAAGACAGTATAGCTAGTTTAAGCGCTGCTCATCGATCTGAAAGGAGAGCAGTTAGTAGCAAAAGATATATGGCTAATCCTAGGTATATGATGGTTTATACTTGCCTTCTCTTCGAAGTGCCGTATACATAACTCATAAGGGTTCCTAGGTAACATGACAATGGTGTCGGGGTAGCCCAACTGCTTGGCCTATGGTCCGTTCCTGCGTAGCGCTGCGAAAAACTGGAAACTCGAGCTCGGGAACATAGCCCAACGTAAGTTTAAAGGTTGTTCAAGTGCCTTGTTGCTTGCATATACGCTATTGATACCGGGACACCGTGGTCGATGCTTGGGAGCTGTCGTCCTTTGGCAGCACTCGGGAAGGGTTCTTGGTGAACTAGTCTGATCTATCCTAGAAAGAGAACCGTCCGCTCGGATCTAGACTTGCCCGAGAAAGGTAGTTGGAAGCTCGCTACAACTATCCCCCGCGAGCCGCAAACGTGCACGTCTTGGACTTTGAATTTAAACCTATTAGGGCCAACGGATGCTCGATCCGGGTTGAACGTGGGTGCTACATGCCGCGCGAACTGTCCTACTTAGCGTTGGTGTAGTCTATCAACTGTCGTACGATTTTAGACACTTTAACAAGCCTTTCATATACCTTCCCGTACAGACAGGCATGTGTGTTCTCGCCATGTTACTGTCTATTGTGGGTGTAGTCTAACGGGGTCATGGAATCTTGAGACGTTTATAAAGGGGCAACTTTCAGAATGTTTAGCGACCCACCAGTTTAGATCTAAAGAAACATAAACATGCGTGCATGTTTAGGGGTGGGTAGGTAACGAATACCTAGACCAGCCTTATTAGATGTTTGCAACTATCGTTCGCGTTGTGTGGTGCATTCCTACCTTATGACGTTGCTAAATCATACGGCCCCCTCCGCGAATTTTATTTAGTCTCAACATAAGCGACGAAGCGGCGTAGACACGCGTGCCTGATTGGATGACCAAGCCGGACCAAATGTGTTTGCTGAACGTGTAGATCGTATTGGTGTGCGATGCGGAAGAGACGTCGAGCTTCCTTCCACGTACAATTGAGCTTATGATTGATCTAGGTAGACGAGTTGGCGGCGATGACTTGTAAGGGCGATTGACGATGACCACGGCAGACTCGAGGAATAGCCTTCGATAATAGGCTCTACTCACCTTACCTAGGTACTTCAGTATGCTAGGGCAACGTCGCATCGCTGCATGTCATTCCCGTTCGTCTGCTACATGCGTAGAATACTACCCAAGAGGTATAGGAGACGCTGTTAAACATTGTCGAAGGATCGCACCTTATACGAATGGAATGCAACCTTTCAAGGTAGAACGGAAGAATAGCGAGCCTTTAGTGAACGGCTATCAGTGAAGTTACCCCCTCATAAATCTGAGCTTAGAAGCTGACCAGTACACCGGCAGACCGGCAGTCTCCTTTGGTTCAGGAACAGCTATTACCATAGTATTGCATCGTTACCAAACATCGCGGTATCGTTCACGTCCGAGGCACGGGAAACAAATCAGAGAAGCAGCTCGAGCTCAGTCGGGTCCTTATGTGGCCCCCTGCCTACCCCTGCCCCCCTGGTCTTCCCCGTCCCCAGTTCGGCGGTTCCTGATGATCCTGATGAATCCTAGCAACGCGTAGCTCCACTATGGGATCGATCTCCTGAATGAGCTTAAACGCCGTGATATAGGTCCTTCGACCACCTCTCTCTACCGCGTCCTATGCCGTGCTCGTCTTTCTACGAGATAATCATACCACTTCTACCGACCCAGTTATCTCTATTGACACTACCGAGAGAAATCATTGAGAGAAAAAGGACACTCCCTGTATCATACCCTCCTCGTTCTAGATCTCCAATACCCTAGCTAACCTAGGTACCTACATGATCTAACCTATCTGATCTGTCGGTCTACCTATCTTTTTTTTCTTCTTCCTCCATTACTACCATACATACAGACCACAATGGCCTAGCATTTTATATTCTATGTAAATTTTCGCTTGTCATTTCTAAGATTGGACTTGCTTTATCTCGTTTATTTCCTCAGAGTCTTGTAAGAGTGAAAAGAACAGACTGTCAAGTATTTGAGAGCAAACACTCTTAGAGATTCAGATTCCCCTGAATTTTGGTTTTATTTTATTTTTCCTCCCCCACATTCACAAGCGTTCTCCACCCGACAGGCTGGAAGCTGTCCGATTGTTCCTGTCTGATAAGGTACCCGTCCACTGTCCGTCCTAGGCTCTTCAGTTAGCTGGCGGGCAACTGGGTTAGACCTGCCCAAAGCGAGAAGAAAACAGGGCCTCCCCTCTCCCCCTTTTACCTAGCACATTACCTAGCACAAGGTACCTGCCCCTCCCCTTCCCCGTTCCTCTGTGCTGATCGGATCGATCTGATTGCTTGGATCTGGTTCACTTATACCCAAAACCAGCCAACCGCATACTACCTAAGACAAAAAAAATATTAAACACGGAAAAGGGAAAAAATAGGGAAGGGAAAAAAAAGAGCTGTGTCTTGATGTCCGAGACCGAGAGGCTCGACAAAAAAGAAATAAAAGCAGAAAAAAGCAATTAAGGAGTATACATACGTATACATACGTATACGTTGATGCACCATGGGTCTTTTCTCTCGAAAGCCCAAAGCGCCCAAGCCGGTAAACGTTTCTGCGAATGGAGCTGGGAACGACTCGGCCAGTGTAAACTCGGAAGGGTCCAATATTAGGAGCTCCTCGACAACGGGCCACTCACGAATCCAGATTCACAACATCAATCGCTCGTCGGCCGGCAGCGTACCCCAGACGCCTCTGACGCCAATGACGCCGCATCCCAACGCCATGTCTAGAGTCAATCTGCCTAAGCCCCCGGACCCGTCCCTCGACGCCGCCGGCTACCTGAGGAGCTTAGGTTCGGTCCGGGAGCGGTCCAAGATCGTAACCGACAAAGCTCTGCGCAACAGCCTCAACCACTTCGACGTCGATTTGGCCAAATTCCCCGACGTCGTCTCCTTCGTATGCGGCATCATCAAGGTTCGAAAATAAATCCATAACGGCCCCAATTGATTGATTCATACTGCTCTGTCGCGCACGGCACCCTGCTGACACCTTGGTATAGCGAGATTTCGACCCTCCCTTTTTATCGATCCCGCCCCACGGCCGGTACCAGCACTTCTGCGTCGGCGGGCGGGATCGAGTCACCAACCTGCTCGCCACATTCCCCGATACCGTCGATAGCACGGAGAAGTGCCGCCGCCTGATCGACCTGTTCCTCGTCAGCGTCTTGCTCGACGCCGGTGCGGGCACCTCCTGGAGCTTCAAGAGCGCCGAGAACGGTCGCGTCTACAGGAGATCCGAGGGTCTGGCTATCGCAAGTCTGGAAATGTTCAAGGCTGTACGTGTTGCATGATTGAAAAGGAGATGCCTGGTCCGTGTTAGAATATGGGAGGCATCTGTTTGGGCTCAGGGGGGAACTGCGCTAACCGTGTCTTGGATAGGGGCTATTCTCGGGAAACCCAACGAACAAGTTCCAGGTGGATAAAGACGGACTTCGAAGACTGACGGTCGAGCAGCTGGCCAAGGGCATGCAGTCGCGCCCGGGCAACGAGATTGCCGGTCTAGAGGGCAGGGCGCAGCTCCTCATCCGACTTAGCGGCGCGTTGGCTAGCAAAGCAGATTTCTTTGGTGACGATGGACGGCCGGGCAACATGATCGGTACGTGCTTCGACATCCGCGATCCCACCCATCGTCGCCCCTTTTTCTTTTCGTGGTCCTGAAGGGGCTTGGCTGACCAAATCGACCACTCCGTAGACTACCTCCTCGCTCACCCGACCACACAAGCCTCTTCCACTCCTATCGTAGTCATCCCCGTGCTATGGAACGTTTTAATGTCCGGGCTCGCCCCGATCTGGCCGCCGTCGCGAACAGCCATCGACGGCATCTCGCTAGGTGACGCGTGGCCTTGCTCCTCGATGCCGCAGCACACCCCGCCGCCTACCTCGCCCGGCTTCTCTCCGTTCCCGAATTCCCAATCGGGGGCGGGCGCCGCGCCCTGGGAGTCCATCTTACCTTTCCACAAGCTGACGCAGTGGCTCACATACTCGCTGATGCAACCGATGCAAAGCCTCATGAAGATCCAGTTCGCCGGCACCGAGCTCCTCACGGGACTGCCCGAGTACAGGAACGGAGGCTTGTTCATCGACCTCGGCGTCCTAACGCTCAAGCACGACGATATGGAGCGCGGCCTGCAGAATTATAACGATTACTGCCGACGGACGGGCACCAAGGGCGTCGAGGTAGCACCCATGTTCGAGCCGAGCGATGACGTGGTCGTTGAGTGGCGAGGCGTAACGGTGGGCTTCCTCGACAAGCTCCTGGTCGAGGTGAACAAGGCTCTCAAGAGAGAGCTTAATGGCGGCGAGCTGTCGCTGGCGCAGCTGCTCGAGGCGGGAAGCTGGAAGGTGAGTTTTAATCTAGCAATGCCGTCGCTCATAAATCCTATGTAGACAGCCTCCTTTCGAGCCAGGACTAACACGACGTCTGTAGGGTGGTCGCGAGATCGCAGAAGTCAGCCGACCGAATACGAAAGAACCGCCCATCTTAATCGACTCAGACGGAACTGTATTTTAGGACGGGATTCTTCATCCGGCGCCGTGTTCAATTCTTCTGTTCGTTAATTATTTCTATCCCTCTTCTCCAAAGGGTATACCGCGAAAACATCAAGGGAAAGGTCAACTAGATTCGGTAAATTCGGGATCCATACACCCTCCCCCTTTATTGGCATTGAAGAAAGAGTGCTTCATTCGGAAAGTCGGTAATGATACAACTTATTTGGATTGAGACAATCCTGGTTTCTTGAAGATAGCCAAGGAGAGCAAGTATATTTAGTTCCAATACGTGGACTGTAAATGGCATGACGGATGCCTTTGTTCTCACGATTGTCCATAGTTCTCCACGCGTTTTGCGTCATAGAACCACAGGGAATTAATCGAGTTTTACGAGTAGGATAAATGCCGAGGTAGTAACTGATTAATCCTCTATAAACGGGAACTTGTTCCCGGAATGAGTATATTGTGTCCCCCGTAATGCTTCTCGAGATAGAGCAGAGGCGCGACAAAGGAACCTACTAGAAACAAAGTAGCTGGAATTGTCGACATTGGAGTGTAGTATTTGCACATATATACAATGTAATTACAGTCGCGGGTATTCTTCATCCTACCTAGATGCCCTCCCTGGCGGTAAACGCAACTAGTGGGAGGGTTTCGCCCCGTCTATGTTATGGTACAGTCGTAGCTTTGGCATCGTACACCAGCTGATAAGAGTTGCATGTCAACTGCCCTCATCTCCCCTTCTCGGCGCGCCTACGGCGAATATCTTCCATTCTCCGGAATGTCTTTTCCCTTTCCTCCGCGGCTCTACGCTCTTCATATTCCTGAGCCTTCACCCACTCTTCCTTCTGCTTGTTGGGAGCGAAAATGCTCGACACGCCCGTATTCGTATTCTTAGGGTCACCGCCCCTGGGTTTTTGGCCAGCGGGGGTCGGCGCTTGCCATTTCGCGCCATTCAGGCCAGCCGACAGAGAAGGCCCTTGACCTTTGCCAGGGAGAGGTGGCAAGCCGGCCCAGCGACGAAGACCCGGGTTGAGAGTTGCTGATGTTTGTGCGACGGCCCCGGCAGAGAAGACGAGGAAGAACCACTGTATGCCGGCCGGTAGCCAAGCAGTGCAGAGGAACATGACAGGCGGGAGTACGTATTTCATTCCGTTTTGAATATTCTCCGTCATTGCGTTCCGTGCTACGTTAGCCGCTTGCGTTTGCTAGTAGTCATATTAGTAAGGACTCCTGTAGAATAAGGCTTGATAGGAGTCTTGAAAAGATCTAGGTGCTTACCCGAAACATGAGGACCGTGATAGCTATAGATGCCGCGGGCAAGATGTAGTAAGGATCGTGGACAGTCAGGTCGGTGAACCAAGCCAGTCCTCCCGTCTCTAAGCTGGGCACCGGTATAGCAGCCATAGCTCGAAACAAGCGAAACATGCCGTAACTGAATGGAATAGTCAAAAACCCAAAGAAGGGGATCAACATGCTGGCGCCAGACTCCTTCTTCATTATATTCATCTTATTGCGGGCGCGCATCATGGCTACCCGGTCCTTGGTTCGCCACGCAGCCTCTTCAAACTCGGCCTTCGCCTTAATGAAGTCGGGTCTCGAATGGAGTTGTTGTGCTATCGCGGCATGTTTGCTAGCGGACAGGGTGGGAAGGAATATGGCAGCACGCCATGCGAGGGCGACGGTAGCGAGCGTAGCCCACCAGGGCATGCCGGTGGAGATATATATGTGTTCAAGGAGCCATTCACAGCAGCTGGTGGGACCCCACCCGAAATCCAAGCCGAGATTCTTCAGGTAACCTATCTGCTCAGGTATGTCGAGGATAGGCATCAAGTCTATGTCGCCGAGGGGGTCCTGTGGGTATTGCGCCGCGCTCGCGTCAACTGGGTATGGTGTGCCAGCGGTTGAAGCTTCTGGCGACGAAGAGGTCGAATAAGTATTGGGGAGGGAACCTTTGGAAGAGCTTTCGGGATATGCATCAGGGTATGCAGGAGGCGCCGATGCCTCTGTGTAGGTGGTAGGATTGGCAGGCTGGGACTCGGCGGGAGGCTGTTGTTTCGAGGAGAAAGGCCAGAGCGATATATTTCTTGAACCCCCGGAGCGCTGGGCAAAGACACTCGACGCAGTAGCAGCAATGGCAGTACGGGGACCGGCCCGAGATATTTGCCTCGAGGGCGCGCCGAGTACTGGTCTCGACAGCGTGGACCGGGCTGGTGCTTGGGAGAAGTGCCGTGACGAGACTTGCAGAGATCGGGCAGGCTATAAGGATCGGGTTTGACATTAGCAATTCAAAGTTGACATAGGCATTAAGACATGGGCCATTGGGTTGCGATATACCTGCGACCGTGCAGACCAGGTCCGCAGCGCAGAGGCTGGCCTTGAATTTGAAAGTGCCCTGCTCTGCAGCATGATGGCGATGGCGTTTGGGGGGGAAAGAGTCTCTATCGGTGCGCCGTGTAATAATTTTCAATTGATCGATACCAAAATAGGAACTCCCACTTTACAGTTTACATCTAATCTTATCGATACGAACAATACGTACTGTGCAGATCGTCATCCAAATTCACTTCCCTAACCTACCTCGGTACATACATAAACTCCAATTCCACAACAAGCCATTCATGATCAAGACAATAACTTGCATTGGGTTATTAGAACTCCTATAACTTATGCATCCAATAGAATTATAGTTGTTAGTCCTATAAGTAACTGCAAGAAACTTGGCCTCGGTATCTACCCAGGCAGAAGAGACAAGAGCCTTAAGATCAAATGTACATAATATTATGCCATCTCGCCTACAGCTCATGTCTATAGACTTATCTGACCCAAGTTTCCCTCACTAAGAGTTTTATACAAGGCGACAACGAAAAGCCGTTTCTTTTCCCTTCTTTTTTTCAACCCTTTCCTCGCCATGTCTGGACCAGCTCTAATCCACCGGGTACCTGTTCTCGTACCAACATCATAGAATATGCATTGCTCGTTTGTGTCTGCTCGTGTCGACTTTACCGTAAAATTATACAGATGCTGGACCACTCCTCCAGTAATGTTACTCCATGCTCGTGAGGTCTTGCAACTCGGGCCGCGGTCTTCGTCGTTCGCGGATCTCGATACCCGGACCGATGGCGTGTGCTCTTCGTCGCGACTGGGGAAATACCTGTACAGCACACATAATGTCAGTCACGATAATTCGGAGAGGCAAAGGGGGAAAGAAAAGGGAGAAGAAGAAAGGAAGAGAAGGAAGAAAGAAAAGCAATATGGAGTTTCTCACTCTTGTACCTCCCCATCCCAACCTAAAAGCAGCCTCGTGCGCGAATAGCTCGCCAAATCCAAGCATCATGCCGTTGATGAAAGGTAGCAGCAGATTGATGGCGGCACCTCGGAGCATGGACCAGACAGTTGGGGGTTTGTAGAGCACGATAGGCGTAGAGGAGGACGAGGGCGGTGAGGAGAGATCCTCTCCGGCCGAATATTGCTCGCTGTCGGAATGCATCGTGACGCCGGACTCGGCGAGAGGGTTCGGATCCTCGGACATGGCGAGACTATTGGTTACTGATGCTGATCCAAGGGATAGGAGAGAAGGAGTACTGAAGCAGTCGTGTATACTTTAGCACTCGGGTTTCATGCTGCGGATTTTGTTTGTACTAGCGAGAGCAACTTGTGTTGCCCTGGATGACTTTGAAGTTGGAAACGGTTGACGATTGGAAATAGTTGAACATTGATGATGGGGATATTATCGGAGTCTTAGGATCTAAACCTATCCAGGTAAGTAGCTAGTTCTGCATCTCCAAGTCAGGCTAGTGGACTTTGATGTCATTTGGTCATTTTGGGAATAAGAAACCAATTTTGTAGCTCCGATTTGGAAGTTCTTTCTCTGTTTCCCAGCTGGAGGTTGTGGTCCACCACCTGTGCACCGACTGTAGATTTCAGATTTGGAGGGGCTTGCCTTTTGATTCCCCCACTCACTGCTCCCCGCGTCTACGTACCTAGATACCTCAGGTACCTCATGTAATCAACTTGATTAAGCCACTTGTGGGGAGCTTGACGTCGCTGAAGCTGCCTGGGAGAGATCTGAAGTGCCTTCTACATCTTGCAATTTCTACTTCTACTTTTACTTCTACTTCTGTATGACAAACAGTGAAAACAACACATACCTCGACTAGCAAAGATCCAGTTTGTTTTTTTTGTCTGCTATCGTCAACACAATTTAAACCTGGATCGGACCTTGTTCCTTTCCTATTCTTTCCCAACCATTCCCACGTTGAGCCTTCTATTCCTTGCCACTCCAAACGTTTCTGTCCCAACACAGGCACGATGGCGAGCAGCGCTGACCACGACTCTCTCACGAGCGAGTTCGTGGATATGACGGCAGCTTCGGTTGAGCAGGTATCTATTCGTCGCGCCGTTTCTTTTAGCACTTGGAAGAGTATTTCTCAGCTTACACACAATCTTCACGATTAGGCTACACAATACCTCTCTGCCAGCAACTGGGAACTTGCCGCTGCTGTCGAATCCTACTACGCCGACGCAGAGGAGGGAGACCCCGCTGAGCTCGAACCCCAAGGTGCACCAGAGCCTGAATATACCGGCCCGCGTACTCTCGATGGCCGCCCTGCCCCTCAGTCTATTCCCACTACCTCCAGTTCGTCGAAGCGACCCCCTAAGAAGAAGGGGCTCGCCACCTTAAGCTCTCTCGGGGGCGGCAATGCCCATGACGGCCACGGCCATGACGACCACGACGATGAGAACGACCCGCATAGAGACACCTATGCCGGAGGCGAGAAGAGCGGCTTAGCTGTCCTAGACCCGAGCCAGCGTGCTGATCCCAGACGAATTATCAGCGACCTGCTTGCCAAGGCCAAGAGGTATGAAAACTAGCCGTCTTCCTTCATATACTAGTAAGAACAAGAAATTAACCCCGAACGTCACACAGCAATGCGCAGCGACCTGAAGCGTCTTCTCCTGCTGGCCCTTCGACCCAGG
>JAOWAP010002426.1:0-16076 GCA_028565235.1 Hypoxylon lenormandii
CGACTTCGTCCAGCGCGAGCTTCTTCGATCCCGCCGAATGCGCCACGAAGCCCTCCCGCGGCTCCGTGAAGAGGCGATGGAAGGATATGGCGAATCGTATAATGCGCTTCAGGTCGTTGGCGTGTAGGTCTGTGGCCTCGGCAAGCTCTGTGAATGAGATCGTGCCTTGCATGGGAACCTTGCGGGCGATGTCATGGCGTGCGATGATTTGCAGGCTGGTGCCATTGTACTAAACTCGCTGGTTAACTCTTTCTAGGTCCTCTTTTCGAACGCGTACACACATTGGGTAGCATGCAGGCGATAGGCCCCTGCAGCAGGTCAAGCAGCTCTTGAAGAGCATCGATCGCGGTGCTACGCGCGCTTTCTACCTGGGGTGAAAGGTTCAGCGTTATAGGCCCGTCGGCGTCGAAAGAGGGATGTGGCAGGTTATTCTGGTCTAGGTAGCTACTGATGGTGTTGGTGTTGGCGCTGATAGTAGCCGCCAACAGGTCAATACGTGGAGCCATAGCTGTATCGTAAGGGAGAGAGGTAAGGAGAGGGTAGGTAAGTAAGATCACGCTTGCAACAAGTAATGATGTCTTATTCATGAATTGTAGGTACACTAAGTTGACATCCTATCATGGCCTGGAGTCGAAAATAAACCCCGATCCGTTGATCACCCGCCACTCCGTTGCCCACGCCTGGATCTCGCCGAAGTCACGGCACTGCCGCCCGAACGGGACGTCAGAGTTACCTGCATGAAAGGGCTCGATGCCAATGTCTGCATTACAGACTAGGCTCTGCTGCAGATAGTCAAAACAATGGTTAATATGGGCAGGCTCGCGCACGCCCGCTCTGTTGAACTCCTGCCCGAGTGATGTGGCATAAGCGGCGTAGTATGCACGTCGAACCGTGTACTGATTCTCGGGTGGTTAGTAGGTCGACTCTCCATCAGGTTCAGCCTAGAGTGGAGCTCGGCCGGCGAAGCACCTACCAAGCAATGCAATTGATGAAAGACGCCAATGACAGACACCTGGGGTGCTAAGGTGGGATGCTTGACGTAGCCGAGGCCATCTGCCGAAGACTTAGCCCATGATATGTTGGTGCGCAGCATCTTACTCACTTGGTATCAGCCTGTCCCATGCAGGCTCGTGGCTCCCATTGGCTGGAGGAGCAACCCGCATTTCGGGCTCGGCCAACACCTGCTGCCGCAGCTGGCCAGTGACGGGCACTGCGTGATGCTGTGTTAGGTACCCACTTAGAATACAGTCAGAAAAGAAAGACATAATACGTACTAGACGGAATAATGCCTGGAAGTGCTGACGGTGGTCTCGGTTGTGTGTCCGCTGCTCCGAGCATCCAACCGGCGCCGAAGCTGAGAGCACAGAGCAATAACACGACTGCCGGCACGAGCCAGGCTTTCTTCGACCGCTTCGGATTCTCGTCAGTGCCGTTCTCGAGCTTCGAGTATCGATGGGTCTTGCGCCATTGAGCAAACATGGTTGGGTTTGAGATTGGGGAAAACAAGATCAGAGCGGGCAAATGATGGAGGAATGGTTCGGGGGATGGAGAAATTCGAGAAAGGACATATAGACTGATAGATTGAGGGCAAATATCCTATACCAGAGCCGTGTAAAACGAATCTATATCGACCCTTTGGGTGTTCAGAGAATATTTGTTAAGTCTACATCGGTGTGTGGTCCAGATCGTATGTGATACTTTGTGCAAAGATGCCGCCAATAGCACCAACAGCGTCGTAACGTGCATCCTTCAGCCTATCTGCCTAGGAGATAGGTAGGCAGATATCGCCAACTCTTACGTCTCAGCCCTACATAAAGTCCTACATAAAGCCCTACATAAACTTGGCATTTCAGCATATATTCGGTCTGTCGGTGAGGATAAGGGACGTATCACGTTACACAACAGTTGGAGAGCTCAGCCAAGGTCCAACAAGCCAATAAACCAACGTTCCAAGTTTTGCATGTCAGCACATAGCGCCATATACTACCTCATAAGGGAAGGTAGGGACTCCAGAAGGCCATAATGTTACCCATCGGGTGTCACCCTAGGAATCTGCAGCAAAAGTCATATGCTTAAGAGAAGCTGTTGTGTCACCCCAGTCTGACTACACCATCTATTTTAAATCCTTTAGGTATTCAAGGAAACCAATGAGCCAAAGAGCTGGATTCTTCCCTACGATGTCGGGCGGTCTTTAAAGTCGTGCCCGCGCCTCTTCCCTGATTATCCCTGATTCATGGTAGCTTGGAAGGAGTTCTGAATCCCTGCGAGTAACGAATTGTCTTAGATTGTGATATAGATGTAATGAGTGTTATTGGACCGCAACATCACTCTAGATCTGTGGCGGCATCCCTCCTACAGCTCTCCGACTCCACCAATGTACTCCCTACCCGCCACCAGCATACAGGTTACACTGCCTCCCAGGACTTGAACTCCCTGCACGCCTTGTAGCCGGTCCGGTAGATAGACGATCGTACATTTCGTCAGTACGTGTCGCCCACAACGTCAAAATCCACTTCGTCCGGGATTTTGACGCTTCGCTTGTAAGCGTCGCCGGCAGAGCTCGTCGCATCTAGTTCTGTTAGCTGAGTCAACGATTTCACCATGTAATAACCCATACGGCTTGAACTTAGCGGCGCTGCGCTGGAAACGACGCTCAGTAAGAGCACAAGAATGAAGCGCATCTTGGATGATTTGTTAATTACTCGCGCTGTGTTTAGAAAGATAGCTTGCACGGAGAGGCGAGATATGTGTCGATGTTGATGTGTACGGTAGATGTCATCTATGTCGGGAGCTTGACAATAGGTAGAAGAGGTCAGATTAATATACAGAGGTTGGGGTTAGATTCTAAGGACCATAATTTCTACTCTTTTCCCTGATTCAGTTGCCTGATGTGAGCCGAGGGTTGCAGCGTATAGGTAGCGTATCATTATGCTACGCCACAATGAGGCCGAAAAAATGAGCAAGTCCTAACTCCTCTCGATAGTGTTGTGTACGGCCGAGTGGAACATGATGACCGAAATGAGAAACAATCTCATGCAGGCTGGCAGGTTAGGTATATGGTTGCAATAAGCCAAGCTGACGATCTGCATATTGATTTTGATAGGTACGTTGAAAATTTGCACCACAATTTCATATTCGACGCGTAATTATCATGATACCAAGGTATTGGCATGTAGGTTCTACGAAATGATCGCACCATGGTCGATGGCTTTCACACCATCATCACCATCCTTCCTACAAAACCCAAAGTGGTCTTTGAACGGTATATCCTCAACGCTATCTCGGTAGCACGCCGTGTTCTCGGCAGCCCAAGCACGCAACTGCTCCCAGTCCTTACATTGATGAAGCTGGCCGTCTCCAGCCGTATGGTCGCCAAACGAGTACAGCGGTGTGTTGTCTGCATTGCATTGTATGTTCTGCCGTAGAGCATCGAAGCAATGGTCGACGTGCGATCCTGGGTGATATGTGAACGGCTTCCCATCAATTGCTTCCCAGAATGTCAACCGCATTATGCGCTACCTGGATTAATAAATGGCCTCCAACATGGTGTACCTGAGAGACATACTATGCAGTGGAGCAGGTGATATGCTTCGAGGAGATATACAGCTTTCGTCTTATCGCCTGGGTAGTAAGTGCTCAGCGGCCAGCCCTGTGCTGCCGCCCATTCTCGATCCACGCTCACTATACCATGCGCTGGATTGATCTCGTCCCAGAGGCTGTCAGCGTCGGAGCGGTTTGCGGGGCTATACGCTGTATTCCACCAGAAGCGCTTGTAGACGGTGTCGAGCTCATCGGTACGGGCTGTTCGTCAGTCAATAGGTATTTTGAGTTCTCGGAGTGAACAGCATACCTAATTGAGGCGGAGATCGCTTCCGCGATATCAAGAAAGGCCAGCTAAGTGAGAGAAGGTTTGTCACCACGAGCAAAACTATTCCGTATGCGACCCATCGTCTTTGCAGCCGTTTGTGATCTGTGTACGGCTTTTCCGCGCCGTAATGATATTCTGAGGGGTTGGATAATGGCTGATACGAAGCCATGGCGGTAATATTCGAAGAGAGTTAACAAACTTGATTTGAGAAATTGGGTTCTACCAGGCATTGCTATCAGTCTCGAGAAGAGTCCTAGTATTTCACTTCTAAGTAACAGTAACATTACCATAATGAATGCCAAGATCGCCTCATCTTTTCTCGGAACTAACCGTGGGTGTCGATAGGATGGACAAGGGTCTGCAGCTCAGGTACTTGGGTATGTACAGGTGTGCGCATAGGGTGTGGGCGCATCACTTTACTACCCAAGCAAATTATGTAGTATACCGAAATCCTTCGTACTACCCTTCTATGCGTAAGGCGTAGTCCCGTACAGGGATCGATCAGATGGTTCGGTATGTAAGCCACCTAAGGGACTGTTGGACACCATATCGAAAAGCCGAGGTTCGTCGATCGGATTGGGGGCGTATTAGGTATCACTTACAACCGTATGTTGGCTGTATTCACGGATGACGGCACTCACCTCGTAAGTACTTGCATCGCTACCTCATTCTTATCTTCTTTCAATGCCTCTAACTAGGTACGTAGAATGCTACCAAGCGAATACGAGCGTGAGGTCGATCAGACCAGCGCGGAGCCTCTCTTAGACAAGACAGAAATCGATACGCCAGCCCCATTGCAGCGCAAGCGGTATGTGGCAGCAACCATCGCTGCTGTCGTGCTAGTATTCGTGTTGCTCTTTCTCTGGATTCTACGCGGCAAGATCGAGTATAGCCACAGCGACGGAATATGTAAGCAGCCCGCCGTCCGTCGGGAATGGCGGGCGCTGAGCAGCCTAGAGCGTCTTGAGTATCTTCGGGCGGTCAAGTGCCTCTCGTCGATTCCCTCAACCGTCTGTAATGGAACTCTGCATGATGAATTCGCATACATCCATCGCATGGTTGGTGACTATTGTATGTCTCGGCTTCTTCTTCTTCGACAGCTTTGCTGACCTTCCAAAGCGCACGAAGCGGCCCCATTCTTGCCGTGGCATCGATATTTTATACATATCTATGAGGAGGCTTTGAAACAGCAGTGTCAATTTGAGGGAACTCTTCCGTAAGTAGCATCTCCCGTCTTCTGGATCCCGCTAACATTGTGTTAGATACTGGGATTGGACACTCGATTGGGCGGATTTGGCCCAGGCACCAGTATGGGATGCGACAGAAGGGTTTGGGGGCGATGGCAAGGTGGATATGCCTGCCTCTGTAGGCGACGGTCGCTGTGTTCAAGATGGACCGTTTGCAGGCTTGCAAGTCCAATACTACGACGAAGGCTGGAATCCGCATTGCCTATCCCGAGGCTTCCTAACGGGAGTATACCAGGACCATTTCGGAGCACAACGACTAAACAGTAGCGCTATGGCAACCGTGTTGAAGGAACCCGATTATTACCGGTTTGTCTTGATGCTAGAAGACGGCCCACATTCAGCCATCCCCATACTCGTGCGCGGGGACTTCTCAACTTTTACGGCACCAAATGGTATGTCCTCGACGTCCGCCTTGTGGAATACTGCCTAACGGAATAGATCCCATCTTTTTCTTGCATCACGCACAGGTCGATCGGCTCTGGTGGAAATGGCAGAGCGAAGACCTCGAGACGCGGACGCAGACGTACAATGGTCCATCGAGGCACAATTCGTCCATTGCAGCGCAGCTCACCGATCCAATCGAAATGGCTGGACTAGCACCTAGCATTCCAATTAGCTCGGTAATGACCATTACCAATAGGCTGCTGTGTTACGAGTATCAAGATTAAGGCCTCGATCGGTGGTCGAAATGCTAATAAGGGTGAGGTGAGCAATGTAGCTGAGAAGAGTACTAGGGATAGTTAATCGGCGCATCGAGGGTAGATGATAGAGCCTGACAACCTAAATTAATAGCTGTATCTTGTCAAAAGGTCACATTACATAAGCTGGTCGCTTTTATCTTATTCTGCCCGAGATTTTTTTTGGGTCCGTATTCGTCGAACCTCGCACTGTCCATCCCCTACGTGGCTTGCAGGGTAGGACTTTAGGCTCCCGATTTGAATTACATAATCGTTCGCTGCACACATTTGACTTAGGCACCCTTACTTTTATACTTCCTTCAAAGGCTCTTCACTTTCACGGTGCTAGCAATGGAAACCTCGCCATTTTCCTTCTATCAACCACTCGATGCGTCACGCGAGGAAATCCGATTTATCAGGATTTTGCCAGCCCTAAACGACGACGACACGATACAGTGCAATCTAGAGACGGCATCCCTTTCAACATCAGACCTAGAGTACGCCGCTCTTTCTTACGTTTGGGGCGACCCAAAAGTTACACGGGATATTCATGTCAACGGCGAAGTATTTCCTGTAACAGCGAATCTGCACGATGCGCTCTGGCAATTCCGAAGCAACCATGCCGTCCTATCGGATGGCTGTAACTCGCAGATTCCATTATGGGTAGATTCCATCTGCATAAATCAGAAAAACGTGAGCGAGCGCAACCAGCAAGTGTCAATGATGGGTTCAATATACAGCTTGGCGATCCGCGTGATAAGCTGGCTCGGGACTCCAGGCGCGGAAGAAGGAGACGCCGCCATTCGCACTATTCGGGCTATTGTTAGAGCGGCGTATAAAGACGAAGCCAAAGAAATCAACAAGGCGAGCCTGCTAGCCTTTATAAGTTCCCAGCCTCATCTGCTTGGAGGTGACGAGAAACACGAGAACCTAGAACGAATACACGGAAAGGCAGCGTGGAAAGCGACCATAGATCTTTTTTATCGGCCATACTGGAAGCGCACTTGGATAGTCCAAGAAATAGTGCTGGTCAGATCTACGAGCGCACACCTACTTGTCTGTGGGAACGAGTCCACAACATTCGAAGATGCGGTGGCATATTCCCGAGTCGTCGAATTTCTGGGCACAGATAATATCTCAGAGCAGCTTGGCTTCTCGCACGATGTTTGGAACTGGGCCAAAATGGGTTATCCATTAGGCCACCTCCGAGCGCTAGCCCTTCTTCGCGAAGGCTATCGTCAGTTTCGCCAAGGCAGCGCCGCAAAGATCAGCGCATTCGCTCTCCTCCACATGAGTCTGGAGCACCAGGCGACCGATGCCAGAGACTTCATTTATGGGTTCCAAGCAATAACCAGCTTGAACATCGTTGTGGATTATAGCAGGTCCATGAAGGAAGTCTACGTGGATTGGTATAATGCGGTCGTCCGTCAGGGAATTCCCATGGATGGTAGCTTGCATCCAATCCTCCATGCGGGCATAGGGCTGGATGAATCCTGGGAGTCTGATTTACCGTCATGGCTACCCAACCTTAGCCGGCTTAAGGAGATATGTGAAAAATCTTTAGTTCCGGAATACCTGAAGCCAAAGTTGCATAAGAACAGGCTCCCTGGCCCTATTCGAATTTTAGAAGTTTTGGGCGACGTATTGCACGTGAACGGCGTGAGGTGCTGCGGCAAAATTATAGACGTGTTCAGGCCAAGAGCATCTTCTCCTTGGCACGAACAACTACATAAACTGTGCTTTGATCTTCTGACCAGGATGGATCAAAAAGGCCACCCTCATGGAATATCGGCTTTGCAAGCATTATTCTACGTCATATACCAAGGTCGCGATTCGGAGACAGGCCAGCGTCTGAGTGTTCCTCCGGATCCTGTCATCGCCTTCCAATTATTTCGTTTCTACGGTTGTACCAATATGAATCTCGGACTTCCAAGCGCACTCGGCGATGAAAATATTGATGGTCAACGATTCGTAGTCGAATATGGGTCTCAATGGAGCCAGGCGGGATTTGGCAGTTACTCGGAGCTGGTGTCAGCTATAGATGCAGCTATCTGTAAGGATATGACACCGAAGCCGGACTCTTTGCGGACGCTGCTCCCTTTAATGATTCAAGAGGAGAATAGTCTGGGAAAGCTTCAACTTCCAAGTGCCCAAGGACTGCAGGCGCGTGTGTTTGGTAGTGCCCGAGAGAAGGCTATATTTCAAACAGAAGATGGATACATTGGACTCGGACCTGTGGGTTTGAAGCACGGCGATCAGGCCTGTATTCTAGATCGGGTTTCCTTACCGATGCTACTTGGGAAGGACGGCAAAGGATACAGAAACGTGGGAGCATGTTATGTATATGGAGTATCGGATAATGAAGTCGCAGGTACAGTTGAGACGATGATGGATCCTCGATTCGAAAGGTTTGAAATTCATTGAATATGTCACAAGTTCCGAATACATTGACGGTTTCTCTCTTCATAACCAGGTGCTGTAATATGTAGGCGCCCTACAGAATACTAGACTCATCTGGACTCCTTTCCCTATGCCGTACCACATCCCCTAACGAGTTTGAAGACATAAATGGCTGTTACATCAAGAGTATGAAAGCTTGCTGTGTATATGACACTGCGAGTAAATACCCCCTATCTATAGTCGACCAGCTGATTAAGTAAGCAGGAACTTGGAGAGCTCTGCTTACGTAACACGATTTTCTTGTTCCCTCCTTATAGATATGCAATTTTGAAGATCGCCTTTCAGGGTGGCATCCTCTAATGCTTGAGTTAAAGCATAAATGTCTTTGGGGAGAGCGCCCGTATTTCGTTATTTTTTCCGTCCCCAGAATCTCTATCTAGGCATCTTAGAATGTCACTTCGGTATGGGCCGGTAACGTACGCCCTTGGCTTCTTACCAAAGATGTCAAATGTCTCCGATGAACCACGCTCTAGAAGAAGTCTAGTGGCCGCTAGATGGCCGCCTCCAGCAGCCATGTGTAACGGTGTACGTATACTATCGTCTTCATACATTGGGTCAGCGCCCCTGGATAGAAGATGATCTATAGTATCGATATAGCCGAAGAAGGCCGCGATATGAAGTGGTGTATATCCTCCTACTAAAGCGGCTGCGTTGACTTCTGCGATGAGAGTTGCTGGGGTTATCTCGTCAAGGTAAAATCGCAAGCATTCGATTTTTCCGGTTGCTGATGGAATGTGAAGTGCATTGACGCCTTGGAAATCCCCGAGTTGCCCTCCAATTTCGAAACTGCAACCAAACGTTTGCGTCCAGTCCACGACAAACCGTCCTGCTGTAGCATGTTCTAGCACGCTCCTCAGGAAGACTAAATCACCCTGTAAGCTAGCTAATTGAATAGCATTGAGAGAGTGATGAGGACTAGAAGCGACCGTCGGATCTGCGCCAATGCTCAAAAGTAATTCTGCGCATTCACTATTTAGACTGATGTGACACATCAAGGCTTCAGAACTTCGATGGCGGCGCACTTCTGGTTGAGCTTGAGCACCAGTACCAACACCTATCTTGATAAATTGCGAGATTAACCAGTGAAACCTGGCTATATTATTGCGTGTTGCTAGATTGTGAAGACCTTTGCTGAATGCAAAATCAACGAGTCTTTCCTGGTTCGGTTCGCCAGAAAGCTTTGCGAGGAGGATCTCCAAAATTCGATACAAATTACCGGGAGGCTTTGTAAGATAGGTGCGGCCTACGAATACTTTGCAGGCATAGTCTATCGCTGACGCACCTTTAATACGTTGACAGATATCCACCTCATTATCAACAAGTAACGCCACAACTTCAAGATTCAAATCTTCAATGGCAGTCTTTATATATCGCAATACTTCAGAGGATCTCCTCGCAGAGGGCCAGAACCGTGTTAGAACAATCCATTGCCGTAGCACGTCCGTTGGAATAAAGCGGCTAAGTTGAAGGGCCAGGTTGTCAAGACCGAGAATAGGTGATAAGAGTGAGGTTATAACAGATTCGTTGCGCCGGTCCTCGTAAGCTCGATGAAATCCAGCCTCCATATATGTCGCTATGACATTGTGAATTGCCTCGATTTGGGACCATCTCCCATCCGTGTAACAATCAAGTATCATGTCTTCGTATAGGCTGTAAACAAATTCCCATGGTGTCTCTCCCTCATCATCTTCGTCTTGGAGCATATCAGGACAGATAAGCGCCTCAATTACCTTTGGGTTTGGCCCGTAACTCGCTTCTTGCAGTGACTTTTTGATATAAAGCTCTACTGGAAGGCGTCCTCTGAATCTCCATCGGTAGACATCGTCGAACAAAGATTTCAATAGTTCGACATACCCAGGAGACACACTAAAACCTAACTGGTGAAAGGGTGTGCAAGCGCCAGGTGACACTGGATCCGGTTTGGCATTGACATTTTTTAAACAGTGAGCGACTTTCTCGTACCCCTGTTTTGCCGCCACTCCAAACATTGGATCATGACTTTGCCAGAAGCCGGGAATACTGGCACACAACTCTATTATTTTGATAGCTTTGCTTTCGGCCATGCTGCCAAGTTCAAGAGAGAGTGAAAGGGGCGTGAAACCCGCAGGAGTCTTCATCAAGAGAGCCTCTGATGTAGCTCTAGAATCGCGCTTGAATAGGTCTTCCAAGAAATCCTCAGCACCATAATTTTGGACCCAGCGATGCCAAATTGTGTGACCCTTAGCATCGAGAGATAGGAGGGAAATTTCTCTCTCTATAAACGGGTCGAGTACCCGTTGGTTGTGGTTATGAAGACACAAATGCAACGGTGTTAATCCTTTGTGGTCCTGAACCTCGCTACTACAGCCTGCATCTAGTAACACGCCGATGGTGTCGATACTTGCACACTCTACAGCGACATGTAGTAGTGTCTTACCGTCATTCAGGCGTAGTGTTAACGGATCGAGTCGAACATCATCCAGACACTTCTTGACCACATCGGTGTTATCAAGTTTTACAGCTGTTTCTACCTTGGTAACCAAGGCTTCTTCGGATAGAGAGATTCGAGAATCGATGATAAAAGGATCACCTGTATATGCTAGGTTTCGTTGAAGCGCCCATCGCCAAATAACTGAGCCGAGTTCGAAACCCCATTTCGTTTCGTAAGACGATGCAGAGGAGAGATATCGAATGAGTTCTCGTGTCGATGATTCAGCTTCGCTACAATTTCGAAACATGAAAATCCGGCGCTTGAATTCTTTTATCTCTCTCTCTCCGGGGATCGCGCCCAGAGACAGAAGTGCAACAATGGGTGTAAAATCACAATCGAAATATTTGGTCGCCAATTCACAGGCAACGGAGAAAACAGATTCAATGCGAACCAATTGAAGATTGTTTGAAAGTTTCGCCCCTTTGTCGATAAGGCAGTCAATTGTGCGATTGCGTCGTTCTGTGCATGGTAGTATTTCGGCAAGACTTGATAGAGGGTGGGCAATGCCTGTGGTCAATGTCATTGCGAGATCAAGTGGCCTGCCAACGCGAGATCGAAAATTTACATATGCATCCTCATCAAGCAGAAAGCTACATATCTCGTATAAGTTTAATGCGGAGGCCAAATGGAGAGGTCGAAAGCTATCGTCGGAAATAACCTCATAAGCAGAACAGCGACTCATGTCTGAAATATAGCATAGAATCTCGATGGCCCAGCCTGAAAAGTAGGTGGTTTTAGATGGGTTGAAAAGTGATTTAGCAGGATTTAGTGTTGCTGCATCGAGACCGTGCTGAGTAAGGTATAACCACCTGATGGCTGAATAATTGTAGAATGGATATCTCTCGTCTCTGTCTTCCAAGAAGGCTACATCCTGAGGTGTAGTAGTTGACGAAAGGTTGAAATTCTTCAGTTGAAGGAACCTTAAGCATTGCGCTGCTAGAAGGGCATGGCTTCTTGATTTAGAAATAAGATAGCATCTTAGACTAGGGCTGGATGCTGTAGACAAGGCTGCTTCGTTCTCGAGAAACTCTTGGACGGAGAAGTGCGCGAATTCAAAGTACCTGCCGCATTCTGACTTCCGAATAAGACTGCTGCATCTACGAGAGATTTCGCGTTCAGAGATCAGGTTGTAGGCATCCAAATGCGCGCCAAGTGTCTCAGGCGTCGAAACAGCTTGCCGAAGCTGTAGAATTGACAACTTCGGGTTAGCAAAGGCGATGAAGTGAAGACACAGCTGAACCATGGTTTGTGTTCTTGGCGAAAAGCGGTTCACCCTCTCTAAAAGACGGCAATAGCTATCGGGCAGATTGGGGGGGAGTTTGGTCAACGCTTCTCGCCTTTCCTCATCATGCGCGCAATCGCACAGGTAGTCTATTTGACAGACCACCCACCGGAACCTGTACAATATCAGTCTTCTTGCTACCGTGAAGGTTTTTCGAAACACTCACATTCCTTTCGCTCGCTCAACAAGTTTGTCCATGATTTCTTCTTTCATATGCAGATCTCCGAGCTGTAGGTCTTGGGATTGAATCCTCTTCTCTATCTCTGCACCTACATAGAGCCTGACATCTTCCTTTTGAGCCGCAACTGGAGTATGCCTGAAATCGGCTCCCTCTAGTTGAAATCGAATATTGTCATGATCTCGACTGAAAATAGCCACTGACACTCCTGTTCCGTATTCTGCAAGCTCTATTAGGAACTGGAGAACGGTATCCGTTGTGTCGCCGCATTCGTCCAGCCCATCAATGATTATGATAGTTTGTTCGAATAGCTCAGTCATGCTGCATAGTTTAGCCCTGAGCTCTTCAGGGTCGGGTGCCGCCTCCGGAAGGGCTTTGCCAGGATGCAGTTCGTCGTAATACTGGCGAAGGATGTCGAAGGCTTCGTCTTTCTGGCGAGAAAGTTGGGATGCTAAGGCGCCTAGGATGCTTGAAGGTTCGCAGGTCATAGAATGTCGATAGTCACAGAAGAAGAATCCAACACCAACTCGGTCTGCCGTATGGCTTCGCGTGAGAGCTTCTTGGACGACAGACCCAGCCAAAACAGTCTTGCCAGCTCCAGGGATGCCGCTTAGCCAGATCCTAGAGCCAGGCGCTTCTAGCCAGTCATTGAAGGTCGATGACTCAGTTAACCATAGTCCCGTCATGGGATGTCGATCGCGGATGCATTTCCGCAAATTACCCTGCGGGCTAATTTTCATGAAATAATCGAGCACGCGTTGTTTCCTATCATCGACTGCAATTTGTGTATTGATCTCGATTCTTTTGACAATGGCTTCGATAGATGAAGCCTGCTTGCTAAGCTCATCTACCTTGGATAGAGATAGCTGCAATTTTCGCATCGAATCGGCAGATAGCGCAACGTTGACGGTCTCCTTGTGACGGGATAGCTCAACTAGTAGTTCCTTAGTCTCGGACGCGGTAAAGGGCCATTTGAGCTGCTGGATGATGCCAGCAACTTTAGATCGACTGGATGCTTTGCTCGCTTTTCCGACTCTCTTTTCAATCTTCTCGATCGTTTTCCTACAATGGCTGAGATAGTGGTTCCTCAGTGTTGGGTCGAAGCCATCTCCGTCTGCCTCCAGCTCAAGAGCAAGGGCCTGGAGAGACCTAAGCACGGTCGAAAGGCCATTGATCTCATCAGCAAGAGAATTGATATCGTTCTTCGCGTCCTTGACACCCCTCGCATATTTGAAAACGGCTTTGAAAACGAGGTCAGCGATACTAATCAGACCAGCTATACTAGCTGACATGGAGAGCGGGTCAGCCATAATGATGATGGTAGTCCCAAGTCTTGCCCATTAACCTAGGAGGAAATGGCATGGAAAAGTGTCGGGCGAGCCATCAAGTAGTTATAGTGAGCTCCGATCTGATTATTAAAATATAGGGATTCGTCGTTATGAATGAGATGTGTATTTGGGGTTTGGAACATGCCATCGTATCGATTATTCCAACGTGAGAAGCCAGAAGAGGATGGCTTATCTCTACACAGCCGACATTTCGGGGCTGTAAATGATTAAGGCTGGAGCCAATGGTCGAAATCTGCCTCATGCAGGGAATCAGGATACATTTCTCCAATTTCTATGGTCCACGTGTAGCACCATTTACCACATGTTTTCCCACTACTATCGATATGTATGAAGAGGCTGTTAACCTAAAAAGTAAACCCCGCAAGTTATTGCCATAGCTGTGTGGTTTTAGGGGGTTCGGAATATTTCAAGAATTTTTTATTGCTTAAGCAATCCCCATACTTGGTAGGTCCTCGGCCGTGAAATGCTGAGTAAACGATACCTACCGAGTCGATTCATCGTCCAATCCCGTGCTCTTCCAAATTGAAAGCCTCTGCGAAGTCAATCAACTATATATTCGTAGAAAAGAGCTTGCAATCTTGTCCGCAGAAACTGCGGCATGCCGTGTAGCAAAGGCTCAACTGTTCGAGTGGCGGTATGGGGGCGGTCTTCCGACGGGGCCGTACTTCGATACGTTGTAGCAGCCATATTGCCATAAAAAAAAGGCTGTATCTGAGATATGAGGAACAGGTACTTAAATGTATAATGCGCAAGTTTCGTGGTTCTTGGGGTGCCAGTTACACTTGTGTTGCTGGTTCGAAAATGCGCCTTACATTTTGTCGGCGGGAAAGATGCCTTAGGTACATAGTACCACATATTCTGAAGTGCTGTTGAGATCTAATGCCGTTCGGTATCTATAGTCAGTCGCCGGGTGGCGGATTGTTTTGGTCCAGTTGCTTTTGCGGCTTGTAGCTAGCTCTATCCCGCAACTCAGCGTGAGTAGGAAACAGTTCAAAGAGTGACGCTTATTGACGAAGCCGGCGTGGTAAAAGTAGGTCAGGTGCTTACTAACGAACTCTTGTGAGTGACTTGACCTCCAAATGTCACTAGTGCTTAGACGAGGAGCCGCAAAGTTTCATGCTCTTGACTCACGCCGAGATACAGCTGTCTATTTCCAAATTCATGATCGAAGCATGGCGTTATAGCAATCCGGCCGTCCACGACCTCGCGCGTGGGCGTGAATGCGAAGAGCGAACGCCAGTAGCGGCTCATTGGATGTTTTTTTTAGGGGAGCACGGGATGAACTCCACTTCGGGCCCCCGGCTTGAACGCGGTGCCCGCTTTCACCAGAATATTCAGGGGTGCTGACGGGAAGTGTGGTTCATCGTGCAAGAGACCCCGCCTCTACCAGGGGGCCCGGGAAATATGGCGAGTCCGAATAAGCGATGGAATGAGCGATGGTACCATCATTCTGGTCGTGGACCCTAAACGTATAGGTCTATGCGTCAAGTACGTACCCAAAGATCTTGTCCTTAAATCCACATCATGCAGGCTTGCGGCACTCATCGAGCTCTTCGGAATCAAGCAACCTCGATCCTATTTTATTCTTTTTTCATGCTCTTCATTCCTTAAGATATCCTTTCAGGGTAACTTAATAGATATACGACAATGGCGGAGAACGGTAAATCAGAACAGCTACCGGTTCTCATTATCGGAGCGGGTAAGATACCTCCATGCATCGTGGAGGGTGTTTGAAAAACGACTAGAAGGGACTAATAGAGGCCATAGGCTGCGGCGGCTTGGCTTTAGCACACGGTCTGCTCTTGGTATAGACGCTCCCTTTAGTCGTCTCAGGATCTTGAACTAATGAGACGTGATATTAGAAAGGCATCCCATGCAAAGTCTTCGAGAGAGACGCAACACTGTCCCCACGAAATAAGAGGGACTGGGGCATCGCCTGCCACTGGGCGTCTCCTATGCTCGCGTCCCTCCTCGGCGAAGCGAAATGGAACCGCATCAGCGAGGCGCTGGTAGACCCCCATCTGCCGATCAAGGACGTTGAAATGTGCCCCCTGTATAACGGCAAGACGGGCGAGCTCCTAAATGAGATGGCCCTGCCCAAACTGCACCGCATCCTGCGGGGGCGACTGCGCTCGTTCATGGTGGAGGATGTCATAGATGTACAGCTGGGCAAGACTTTGGAGCGTATCTCTTACGCGGAAGATGGCAAGAGCGTCACGGCGCACTTCGCAGACGGAACTTCTGAGACGGGCCGTCTGCTAGTTGGCGCGGACGGCAGCCAGAGCCGAGTGCGTGCTCACCTCATCGGACCGGAGCACACCAAGCTCAAGCGGTTGCCACTAGCAGCAACCTTCATCACGGCATCGTTCCCGCGCGAGCGCGCTCTGCAGCTGCGCAGCAACTTCCACCCGATCATCAGTGCCATCGTCCACCCGGACAACATGATGGGCATGTTCGCCATACTGGACGCCGTCGACAAGGAGCACCCCGAGAACTGGCGCTTCTCCTTCTACATCTCGTGGCCGACGAGCGTCGAGGAGCAGGC